>QODF01000176.1:425783-521842 GCA_024372805.1 Oostethus manadensis
ATGCAGGCGAAGCTCTGCCGGAGATGAGAGTTGAAGACTCGACGAACGGGAGATTCTGCCAGACGTTCCCAGCACACCCTCACTACGCGTTTGGGTCTGCCAGGTCTGTCCGGCATCCTTCCCCGCCATCTAATCCAACTCATCACCAGGTGGTGGTCAGTTGACAGCTCAGCCCCTCTCTTCACCCGTGTGTCCAGAACATACGGACGCAGGTCTGATGATACGACCACAAAGTCGATCATAGACCTGCGACCTAGGGTGTCCTGGTGCCAAGTGCACTTATTGACATCCTTATGTTCGAACATGGTGGTTGTTATGGACAAACTGTAATTCGCACAGAAGTCCAGCAACAACACTCCGCACGGGTTCAGGTCAGGGAGGGCGTTCCTCCCAACCACGATCCTCCAAGTCACACTGTCATTGCCCACATGGCCGTTGAAGTCGCCCAGCAGAACTATGGAGTCACCAGCTGGGGTGCTCTCCAGAACCCCTCTGATAGACTCCAAGAAGGCTGGGTACTCTGAACTGCCGTTCGGCACATACGCACAAACCACAGTCAGGACCCTTACCCCAGCCCTAAGGCATAGGGAAATAACCCTCTTGTTTACTGAGGAGGACTCCAACACAGAGGCACCAAGCCGGGGGGCTAACAATAAGCCCACACCAGCTCGCCGCCTCTCCCCTGCGGCAACTCCAGAGAACAACAAGGTCCAGCCTCTCTCAAGGAATTTAGTTCCAGAGCCCAAACTGTGGGTTGAGGTGAGTCCGACTATATCTAGTCGGAATCTCTCCGCCTCTTCCACAAGCTCGGGCTCCTTCCCCACCAGAGACGTGACATTCCATGTCCCAAGAACCAGATTTGGCCGCCGAAGACCAGGTCGTCCGGACACCCGCTCTCAACCACTGCCCAAATCACAAAGCACCGGACCCTTATGCTTGCCCCTGCAGGTGGTGGGTCTGCGGGGGGAAGTTCCTGTGTGGCTTCTTCGGGCTAGGTCCGGCCAGGTCCCACGGGTAAAGACCAGGCCACCAGGCGCTCACCTGCGAGCCCCTCCCCCAGGCCTGGCTCCAGGGTGAGGCCCCAGTATCCCACGTCCGGGCGAGGTGTGGTCCTCTTGTGTATTTTCATAGGGGTCTTCTGAATCACTCTTAGTCTGGCCCGTCACCTAGAACCTGTTTGCCTTGGGAGACCCTACCAGGGGCGTAAAGCCCCCGACAACATAGCTCCTAGGATCACTCGGGCACTCAAACCCCTCCACCGCGGTAAGGTGGTGATTCACGGAGGGGTATCACGATCACATTATTATCATTATTTTTTGGTACGTCAGAAATTTGGTTGACTGTTTTTTTCACTCGTCCTGTCCCTACACCAACTAGATAAAAAGCGGACTAAATTCATGTTTTGTCATTGCAACAAGTCCCCTCATCTTGTGAATCTGACAAAGACTTTGACAGTTCTGCCCAACTACAAACCAAATGATTCGATACTTCTGGTTGCTGGCCTCATTTTGGGAAACGTACTGACTGAAAGGTAGCACCTAAACTGTCTGAAAAGTCAACAAACTCACTAATGGAACGGACACTTTTGCAGCCAGGCTGTACAACCCTGAACGTAAGTAAAACCGTTGTATGGATTTGACCCAAACTGGGAAACTTAAGTCCGTGCAATGTTTTTGTAAAAGATCAAAACGATCACAATGTGGAGGTATTCAAATACCGTGGAGTTATTTTCGATCCAAAAAAGTGTGTAGTACTATGAAATACAACGTGTCAGCCCTTAGATTAGCCCAGATTGAACTTTAACTTCAGGGTACCGCCACGATGGTTTTTGCAGAGGGTAAAAGTGACGCTTTGAGAGTCTACCAAGGATACAAGGATGTACTTTTTTCCTGGGAATACGCCTCACCGCATGGAGTAATCGGGGTCGTCTTGTCCTAAAACAAGACTTTTATCGTCCATTTGCGTTGGTAGACGACACAGAAGGTATCCGAGTGGAACGCCGCCTCCGCGTGTTCCTTACACAGAAAAAGTACTTGCGGATCTCCATCCGTCACGCAACGGGCCCCAGAAAAAGGCGAGGGGAGATAAAGCGGACCTCTTAGTCGTATCCACAGGATAAGGTATCTGTCCGTTTTAATCTCAGTGAACACTTACAGTCCGTCCGTTCCCATCTTATCAGCGTCTGAGAAAGCTTCTTCTGCCGCCGTCGTCTCCTACGCCAGCTAAACATAGCTTTCTGAAATAATCTCCAACCCCTGAGGAGGTGTTGTGGGAGCGCTTCAATAATTAATTCAGCCGTCCCGCTGCTCAGACACGCACGTGATCACACAACGTGCCTTCCGCACAGACAATGCTCCTTTTGGATGAACGGAAATAGACATCGCACCCAACCTCTGGATTTGCCTGAAAACGCCCAGTAGCGCGCCGCCACGGTCGGGCCGGACATGTTTTCTCTGCGGGCTCCACGCGGCGTCACGTGGCCCATGTGGATTACGGCGGCGTTTGCATGTGTTTGAAGAGGTGGGAAGGCCAGGCGGGAAGGAGAAAGGAAGGAAGCAGATGTGGAGTGTGACCGTCTGGCCTCCGTCAAGGCACCTGTTTGGCCTTGAGGCACGCCTCCGATGGGGGCCCTTCGGATGGAAAGTGTCCTGGTAGTCATCAGCACCCGGGCCCGGATTAAATGACATTTACACATTTTCATGTCACTGGCGTCTCTAAAAACGCACAGGATGCTGTATTGCAGCATCTTTTATCCGTTAGGTGTGTACTGTGTTTCCGAAATAAATGTGCAGTCAGCAATTTCAATGGATGGATGGATTTTTACCCAAGTATTGCAACATTTAATGTGGTATTTGCACTTTTAAAAAAACTTGCATTTTCTACGCCGCTTGTCCTGGTGTGCTGGAGCCTATCCCAGCTGACTTTGGGTGAGGCGTGGGGTGCACCCAGGAATGGTCTGCGGCCAATCACAGTTTTTAATAAAACCTCCCGCCCCCAAAAATAAATGTATAAATAATTAACACAAAAAAACGATATGTGTGTTCAATAAGTAAAATTTTAATAAACACTCCAAACTGTATTTAATATTTTTTTAAACACGAAAAAACACAGGGACATATCGAATGTACATACTGTTTTTTGCTTCAATCAAACCATAAAATGTTAATGTTTAATGTGAAGTTTAATTGTTATGAATTGCTGAATAAAAACTAAATGAAAAATAGCAAAAGTAAATGTAAAAATTTGACGATGATTACATTTAGTTTTTATTCATTCTGAATAGGTTAAAAAAACAAGATATTTTTAAATAAACAAATTGTGAATACAAATTTGACCGTTTTTTTTTCCAAAATACAAAAATTAAATGAAAAGTTTCTTTGCCAAAACATACAGAGCTACTTTTACGTATAAATTCATGCATTCATTTGCTATCCTGCCTTATCCCTATTTATTGGCGCGCGGGGGCATGCTGGAGCCTATCCCAGCTGACTCTCAGGTGAGAGGCGGCGTCCACCCTGGACTGGTTGGCGGCCAATTGCGGTTTTCATAAACCCCCAATCATAAAACAAAAAACAATCAGTGGACAAAATGGAGATACATGTTGTTTTAACCAGATTGTGATGATTAAGTTTTTTTAATAACTCTGAATTGTCCAAAAAAAGTGTACAAAAAGATTAATTATTATGAATTTGTAATTATTCTAAATTGCAATTTTTTTTATAAAACATATTTCCTTATTGTGCGTTCAAGGTAATGTTTATATGTAAATAATGTATGATTTAATGAATGTAACATTTAACCAATAGTAAATGTATAAAACTTGATATATCTGCTTATGCGAATGAGCTCTTTATGTACATAATTCTTTGTTTTGTTCAAGTATGAATGTATGTGTGCGGTATGTGTTACTTTAAAGAAGAGCGGCGTGGATTCAGTATTCATGTAGGACCCCCGCATGGCCAACAGAAGGGGAATGCAGCAGAGCTCGCTACGTACTGTATAAGTGTGCAAAAAGTAAATGATGGCGTAGCTTCACAGTATCGGCGCCCATTCAAGCACACAGAGAGAACATTGTCGTCGTCCTTCCTACTCAATGTGTTTGACCTTCCCCCTTCCTCTGGTAGCGGGCCACAGCTGAACCGGCAACAAAAAGTGCGGCAGTAGCAAACTTAGGATCCTGCAAAACATCACCCCCGTCCCGCCTGTCACACGGCGATATCGATTCACTGACTGGCGGTCAAAACCCCGACGTCGGCTTATTCGGGTTCCCTGGTTTCTGACAGGGAAAACACTTTGCTGGGTTTGGACGTTGCAATTTTGTGTTGTTTTTGTTGTTTTTGGTCATTTGAGTTATTTTGTGAGCTCAACACAGGCCACAGTTTTATTCGGATCACGTCCAACTTCAGCGTGTTTGTATCAGTACATGGGATCTCAACAGGGCCATCATGGAATTGTGTGTCTTTCTCACATTACAATGAAGTTCTGATATTTTGTGTTGTATGATTTTTTGTCCTGGAGGTGGGGCACGATGGCGAGCGTCTGGTGGACGGGCCTGCACCCATGGGGCCCGGTCGGGCACACCCCGAAAAGGTAACGTGGGTCCCCCCTCCCATGAGCTCACCACTCGTCGTAGGGGCCAAAGGGGTCGGGTGCTAAATGAGCTGGGTGGCGGACGTGGCGGAGGCCTTGGCGGTCCGATCCTCGGCTACAGAAGCTAGTTGTCAGTACGTGGAATGTCACCTCTCTGGCGGGGAAGTAGCCTGAGCTGGTGAGTGAGGTGGAAAAATTCCGGCTAGATATAGTCGGACTCACCTCAACGCACATAAAGGGCTCTGGAACCAGTCCTCTGGAGAGGGGCTGGACTTTATTCCACTCTGGTGTTGCCGGCAATGAGAGGCAACGGGCAGGGGTGGAAATTTTTGTAGCCCTCCGGCTCCAAGCCTGCATGTTGGAGTTTAACCCGGTAAGCGAAAGGGTAGTTTCCCTACGCCTTTGGGTGGGGGGACGAGAGGAAGTACTAGAGAGTGCTCCCTCGGGGGATTTCCTTGTTCTGCTGGGTGACTTCAACGCTCATGTTGGCTGCGACAGTGAAACCTGGAGATGTGTGATTGGGAGGAACGGCCCCCCTGATCTTAACCCGAGCGGTGTCTTGTTATTGGACTTCTGTGCTCGTCACAGATTGTCTATAAAGAACACCATGTTCAAGCATAAGGGTGTCCACATCTGCACTTAGCACCAGGACACCCTGGGTCGCAGTTCGATGATTGACTTTATGGTTGTGTCGTCGGACTTGCGACCACATGTTTTGGACACTCAGGTGAGGAGAGGGGCGGAGCTGTCAACCGATCACCACCTGGTGGTGAGTTGGTTCCGATGGTGGGGGAGGATGCCGGTCAAACCTGGCAGACGCAAACGCATTGTGAGGGTCTGCTGGGAACGCCCTGCAGAGTCCCCTGTCAGAAGGAGTTTCAACTCCCACCTGCGGGAGAGCTTTGACCAAGCGGACATTGAGTCCGAGTGGGTAACGTTTCGTGCCTCCATTGTCGATGCGGCTGATCGGAGCTGTGGCCGTAAGGTGATCGGTGCCTGTTGTGGCCGTAGTCCCAGAACCCTTTGGTGGACACCAGCGGTGAGGGATGCCGTCAAGCTGAAGAAAGACTCCTATCAGGCCGTTTTGGCCCAGGGGACTCTGGAGGCAGCTGACAGGTACCGGCAGGCCAAGCGGTCTGCGGCTCTGGCAGTCACTGAGCCAAAAACTCGGACATGGGAGGAATTCGGAGAGGCCATGGAAAACGACTTCCAGATGGATTCAAAGAGATTCTGGACCACCATCCGCCGTCTCAGGAGAGGGAAGCAGTGCGCAGTCAACACCGTGTATGGTGGCGACAGTGTGCTGCTGACCTCGACTTGAGATGTTGTTGACCGGTGGAGGGAATACTTTGAAGACCTCCTCAATCCCACCACGTCTTCCAACATGGAAGCAGTGCCCGGAGACTTTGAGGCGGGCTCCCCTATCTATGGGGCTGAGGTTACCGAGGTGGTCAAAAGGCTCCTTGGTGGAAAGGCCCCGGGGGTGGATGAGATCCGCCCGGAGTTCCTTAAGGCCCTGGATGCTGTGGGCGTGTCTTGGTTGACACAACTCTGCAGCATCGCGTGGACATCGGGGTCAATGCCCCTGGACTGGCAGACCGGGGTGGTGCTCACGCTTTTAAAGAAGGGGGACCGGAGGGTGTGTCTATTGTGGGATCACACTCCTCCCTGGGGAGGCGTTCAGGGCACGTCCAACGGGTAGAAGGCCTCGGGGAAGACCAAGGACACACTGGAGAGACTATGTCTCTCAGCTGGCCTGGGAACGCCTCGGCACCCGCTGGGAAGAGCTGGAAAAAGTGGCCGGGGAGAGGGACCTCTGGGCTTCCTTGCTTAGGCTGCTGCCCCTGCGACCCGACCTCGGATAAGCGGAAGAAAATGGATGGATGGATGGATGATTTATTGTACACAGGCTGCATTTTTTCTCGGCTCGTGTTAAAATTTTGCGTGTTTGTAACAGCACATGAGATTTCAACATGGACCAAGAATTGTGTCTCATTTTGATGAAGTTAGGACTTTTTGTTGTGAGCTGAACACACGCCACAGTTTTATTGGGATTGCGTGCAAAGCAGAACAGTCTCGATGGCTGGAAACCGTTACGTTGTGCTGCTGCCGGAGTGTGCGTGTTTTTCTTTCAAACGGCAAGTAGACGGATAAGAAGGCGCAGCGGAGGCGTGCTAATCAGGCGGTGCACACACACGTCTGCCTTTTGTCATCGGGCAGACAGCGCGGACACCTAACGTACGTAAGTGTGAAGCACATGACCTCAGTCACACTTCTGGAGAAATTGATAATCAACTGTGAGTGTGACGCTTTTATGCAGCCGTACTCCCTGAGGAATTTTTTGCTTTTTGGTAGGTGGTGATGTCAGCCGACCTTTAAGGGGGGATCCACCCAAGCCACTTGTCAGCGTCTTCTTCCATTGCCTAACAAATTCCAGAGTCTGGTTCTCAAAGGAGGCATTGTGATTCCCCACTCTGCCCACTTCTACTGTGGGAAGCAAGGAAGCAGGGAAACAAGGAAGTGCCAGTAGTGTTTTTGTGTGTGCCTTAAGAGTTCCTGCATGAAGAGAAAGTCGTGCTGCCTTCAATTGCTGCTCGTAAAAAAAACGGAGGTGTCGAGCTGCACTGTTACACATGCATTATTCTTTCATTGACTTCATTTATTAATCATAGAGGAGCAAATAGTCAATAAACCAGGAAGTCGGATGTTAAAAATATATAAAAACACATCATCAGCAAAACGAGTTCAGTGGCTGACTCAACATTCAGTGGATATTATTTTGAAGTATTACTTATTGTTTTGCTCCAAATTTGTATCATTTCTTATATATGTTGTAGTGTACAGTATTGTTATTTAATTATAGTCAAGCATGTTCATTATACAATTCGTTTTAGTCAAGCATACAGCAGAAAGCGGACTAATATTCATTATAATAAATACATAATCATTGCCACATAAATTAAAAATACATCATTAAAAATATGCCATTGTTTTTAATCGATTCACTATCCTAAAAGAGAAATGGACTTTAATAATAAATGAATACAATAAAACCCATCCACCCGTTCTAGCGGTCTAGCTAATGTGGTGTTCAGAATTCCCGATGGACGCGAAGGCACCGCCGACGCCGCCATGCGCTGGTAGTGGGGGGGCGTGGCTATGCAAATGAGCGTCCGTTGAGCGAATAGATGCTGGTGGCTGAGCTGAGCGCGAGGCCACTTGTGTGTGCGGTGGACGCGGGCAGAAGACAGACGACACAAGGTGCACCTCCTTGACGCGCGAACAAACCACCAAACCTCCGCTCAACATGGCTTCGAAATGCCCCAAGTGTGACAAGACGGTCTACTTCGGTGAGTAATTGCCGCTTCGTGTGGTTTCCGACTGTGGAAATGAATTACTATTGTCCCATAACGGGAATGTCTGTTGTTAGCCTAAACGTGCTGCTAATGCTTTTCATTCCATAGCTAATATGGTGACTTCTGTGCTTAGTAGAAGCAAACCTAGATATTAAATCGGCTTCATTTAGATTGCTAGGCTGGAAAGGTGATTTTAAATTGCAGATGAACACTTCTGCACTGTATCCATCTAGCTCAGTGCTTCTGAAATAGTGGGGCGGGCAGAACTGCCAACATGTACACATTTTTTGTACTCAACATGCCATCTGACTCTCCGGTACGTTTGTATGCTTCACAGCTTTCCATTTTGCCGCGGTTTTCTGCCTTCAGTACAGTACAAAATATGATCCGTTTCTCAATAGTATTTTGAGTTGAAAACGGTTCTGACCCCTGGGAGGGTGGGGGGGCTGACCTAGCTATCCAAAGTTAAAGTTTACAACATTCTCGTGCTGTTCTTTTTGACAAAAGGGCTAACAGGGTGCATGTCAATGATCCACAGAGACAAACTAAGGTAGAGCCAAAAGGCCACCCCGAACCCCACGAGCACTGTGATGACGCTTTGTTGATATAAACGCTCAAATGCACACTTGACTGAGAACCTGCTCACATTTTGCACGGCTACTTGGTGCGTGATTCATCCCGCTCCGACACTGATTGCTGCCATTTTTAATTTCTTGTTTTGGCAAACGCTGAAGCCTGGCAGCCGCCCTGCGTGAAAGTCACACTCCTGCCAAGAGTGCAAAAAACAAACACCATATGCCCACTCACATCTGTGGGAGGAACGCATGTAAACATCGTGCATCTTTTATATTTTTGCACACAACTGAGCAAACGTGTTTACAGTGCAGTCAAGCAGATGAAGGAGAGATTCAGTCGTGCAGATTTTTAAATTTTTTGGGGGGGTCCAGCTGCACTGCACTGTATTAATCTGGTGTTAATGTGTTGGGTGTGTTTTTTTTTCGCTGCGCACTACACTTCACAGCACACCGCATCACGTGCGCGTCGAATCAATTATGTGAGCGGATGGAGCGCTTACGTAAGCGGCGCAAACGCCACACAGCTGCCGCTCATCCTGTGGCTCCCGAAAAGTCACAGACGGGGAAAGCCACAAAAGACTGACTGCTACATTTTCTCACATTTATGTAAGAGCAAACTGGGGAGTTATTTTAGGTCGGGGTGTGTCCCGCTGGGTGGGGAGCGCCCGCCGCCAGGGGCGGTGTTGACGTAAAGATGCGGAGCATAGCGAGCACGCGCTATGAGGAGCCTGCGTTGGTGCACGTGCGTCACGGCAACGTGCAGGGAGGCGTTTGCTGCACAAGTGAAGTCATTGAGCGGGAGGTTGCTAAATAAACACACGACAAGGTGCATGGGAGGAGTGGGAAGAAGAGGGAGTAACGTGGCGAGGTTGAGATGTTTTTGATGAGCCACCGCCACTCCACCCACCTAGTCCCAGGGGTTAGCGGTCTAGCCCCACAAAAGTGAGTTTTTAGTGATCTTCTAACTGTAATATGTGTTCCAGCAGAGCTTGTCTATGAGAACGCTCGCTCTTGAAGTTGTGGCTTCTCTTGACGTTATGACGGGGAGCGATCTGATCCGACCCGAGCTAGCAAGCTAGCTCGCTAGCTATAAATATATATATATATATAATCCCGTGTGTGACAGTCTCTCCCACCATTCACATAGGACAGCTTTGTAAAAACAAACAAGCTTCTCTACACATCTTAAAATAAAGACCTGCGACATTCAAGTTTCATCATTTTTGTTTTTCTTCCGTGAATGGGCTAACTTGGCGTAAAGTGACAATGTGATTGTAACGTTACCCGATCTGATCTGATACCTGAATTTGGATATTTTTTTTTATTCCGATACCAGAACTCTGTTTGCACTAATAGGCAACCACACCAAAAGAATATCAGCGAATGTATCCAGAAAAATATCAGGAAACCTTTTTAAACGGTCTAAATTCCAGCATTTCCTGTAAACTATAGTGACACCACCTGAGACGAATTTAAAAGTGGTGAACATGCTCAAATCTGGGACCTTTGACTTCCTTTGACGTTTCGTGGCGAGCTTTCATAGCCGGGATCAGCCCACACCCAGCGGTTGTTGCCGCCATTTATTGGATCGCGGCAGGCAAAAAGTCCAAACCCTCGACAGCCGTCCCGCCAGAAAACCGTCACAGGGTCCACGGCGGCAGTGCGCCACAGTCTGACATGTGTGTGTAATTTTCCATTGGTTACTTCTTGAACACACAGCTGTTTTTATAAAGTAGAGGGTTTTTGCTTTCATTGCCACTAAATGCTGCTATTTTCACCGCATTTGAAACTTTGTACAAACTTGTGGATTAGGAGCATTGCTGACTTATCTCCAAGAGCCCAAACAAACTAAGATTATTTCCTTGCATTAGGATGCCCACCGTGCCAGGTGTTGTTTTGATGTAGCGTGTCTGTTCAAGTGTTGGCCCGACTTAAAAAGTATGAACAAAGGGTTGGCGTAAACTATTTCTTATGAGGCCAGCACACCTCGGATTCCCCAAACTTAGCCAGAACACAAGCATCTGTTTCTGTTAACATCACTTTAAATATGCGCCTTCGTTGTTTTTAATCTCCGCCACTTGAAAGAAGCGCTAGGTCTTGTGACCAGTACCAAGCACAATACCCGCTCTCAAAATACTGAAGTATTCAGTAAGTAACCTATGGGGAACTTCACTCCATTCACTGAAAAGCAAAGTGGTGACAGTCGAGCAGCTGAAAACACTCACTCAAGGGTATCAATTTTATAGCAATACAGAGCCATTACAGTATATATGCTAACTTTGCCAACCTGGGGAACCTCACTCCGGTCACCATAACATACACTGCATGCATGTATGTCAGTGGAGCCAACTGACAGGCCAGTAGAGGAAAACACCTGCTTCCAACATATCAAGGGGGATGTTGCGGTATTATTAATGCTAATTTTGCCAACCTAGGGAACCTCACACCATCTACTTTTATGTCAAAGCAGCCTAGTGAAGGACAAGTAATTGTTTTACTAGCGCTCAACATACTGAAGATTAGGGGATGTGTAGATATTTGTGTGCTGACTTCGGAAACCTACCAGGAACATCACTCCATTGGCTTAATATATACTGCAGCCGAGAACTCACACTTTAATGGTATCGATTTTGTCCAGATATATAGCTATGAGGTACTCTAGCTTTGCCAACCTGGGGAACCACACTCCGATCACTCTAACATACACTTTGTTCAAGGGATGTACAACTATGATTGATGCTAACTTTTCCAACCTGAGGAACCTCACTCCATCCTCTGTCACACTTATGTCCAAGCAGCCTAGTGATGGTGACATGCTCTAATGGTATCAATTTTGGAAAGAAGCATATGTATTAGATAAGCTAGCTTTGCTGACCTGTGGAACCTCAGTCCATCTTTTTATAGCCTAAACGCCGTGAGTGTATGTCAATGCAGGCAATTGTCTGTAAAGGCCAGCTTGAATGTTACATATTGACATAACATATTCAATTTGAGGCGATGTAGAGGTATTGTTGGCGCTAACTGTGCCAACCCAGGGAACTTCATGCCATTCACTGTCCCATTTATATAGGGTACTATGATTTGGGATGGCTTAATCGTGGCGGAATCTCATTACAAACGCTAAACCTCAACAGAGGACAAAGTTGGGATGGAAGCATGCTAGCTTCCATTCACGCTCCGCTGGCATTTTAATTAACTGACTTTTAATTCCCTACCTGAAAAACCACACTCATGTTGCTAGTAAAAATAAGTGTAAAATGTATTTAAAAAAATAAAAATAAACGAAATTCTGAAAAATAAAATGGATTTTGTAGGGCCCTACTCTTGCTTCCATTCATGCTCCATGGAAGCTAGCAGGGTTAGCATGCTAGTGCGGTTGTGTGTGTGACTTTGGCCAGATGAGTATATTTTCACCAGGTTGTGTTTTACCGCTTTAGTGGAAGGAACGTTTGCATCCATTTAAAAAAAAAAAAAAAAAAAAAAAAAAAGGCCTGGCTACATCCATTTCTCAATTACTGGGCTAAATTGTCTATTGATGTTTTCCATCAATATTTGAAGGGATTTTTGCATTTAATTAACGATAATTTGATTCACTAACCCAGAAAGCAGACACTCTATACTGGTAAAAATAAGTTGTATAATGTAAAAAAACTGAAAAGCGGAATTTGGAAAATTAAGTGGATTTTATAGGACCTATTTATGTCAAAGCAGCCTAGTGATGGGCAATCCAGTATTGGCATAACCCGCCCTCAACATACTGAAGTTTAGGGAATGCATAAGTGTTTGTGTGCTAACTTGGGCTACCTTTGGAGAACATCAGCGGTCCAGCAAAGGAAAGCTTGTGCTCTGAACATATTAAGGTTGAGGGGATGTAGAGGCATAATAGGCGCCGACTTTCTTAGGAACCTCACTCCATTCATTCATGTCACTTTATGCTGAAGCAGCCTTGTTTTCCGTCCAGTATCTATAAAAGACTGTAAAAGGTATTCCCGGGACTTTTTCCCAACCTTACCTCACTCCATTGGCGGCAGTTCTACTCTCTGAGAACCCCCCCCCCCACTCAGGACATGCAAATGTGAGATGGTTGATGTCTTTAACCTTTAACCTCCCGAATAGGGATGTCCCCATCCACATTTTCGGCATCCGATCCAATCAGATTATTTTAAAAAGTCTTGCTGATTCGATCCAGTACCAATTAATATTATTATTATTATATATTTTTGTAAATAACAAACTTTTGTTACAAACATGAATTTGGGAAATTGAATATGGTTATTAAGTAGCTCTTCAAAGCACTAAAAATGATCCAACCCAAGAATTGCTGAATTTATTATTTTAATACACAGCAAGACCAACAATATTGTCCTAATCAAAATATATGTCCTTCCAATAAAACATAAAATTAAAAAAAAAAATACTGTATTGGTGAGATTATAGTGTTGATCCAGGCTGCTGTTTGGTGTGTGGGCTGTAGAGGGCGGTGGTGTTCAGCATGCTGCTTAGAGCAAGTGTTTGGAGTCAAGTGTGTAGAATAAAAAACTATAGAGTGGAAATTCTGCTTGATGGACTGAATGCTTTGTTGATATGTAAATAAATGGGCAACTGAACTACAGCCATCCTGACACCATTACAATACTTTTAGGGTAGAACTAATCATTTGACATGCTTACAGATCCATTTGTGGTGTGATTTAGATTTACCGGAACCATGACAGAGGATTCCGGGCACAGTGAGGGAAGACATCCGCTGTAGCCGCAGGCCGAATGTCCAGCGTCCAACTTCAAACTAGCTTAACCACGGTCCTCCACGGACATGTCTGCAAGGTGGCGTTGGGTTTTCTTCTTCATCCGGGCGGCGGAGTCGAGTGGCAACCAGCTTTGAGGCAAATTTCGCTCGCCTATCATGTTGGAGTGTGGCACAGAATAACGGCAACTGGATCTGCCCGATCTCGCGACTGGAGCCGATCTTCAAAATACAGCTGTTTGGCAGCAGATACCGATCCTGAAAATCGGATCGGGACATCCTTACTCAATAACAAACTCAGCTGCTGCATCTAGCTAAGCGAGTAAACGAGGCTTTAATGGCTCTCTGCTGGGACGTTCTTCCTCTGCTCTCTTTTTATTTTGTGGTCCCGATGCGTGGTGGTCTAGTGTAGCCTCCGGCCTCAAAAATTCCTCATCGCTGGTCTCTTGAGGCCTGAGGCCAACGGGCTGCGATGACTGGCCTTTATTTAAACAAGCATCTCCCAAAGCGCCTCATGCATTATAATTAGAGACGACATTTCTCTTCACACAAGGCTTTTTCGGTCTGCACGTTTCAGGCGGGAATACCTTCATTCTCTCTTTGCCGGACCGTGCTCTTTCCCACACCTTTTCCTCTCCCGTTTTCTTTTTAATGCCAAGCGACCACACAATATCCCATTTTATCCTCCGTCAGCGTTGGAGTGCCCTGTTTTCCACTTGGCTGCCCAGCAGTGGCTGCATGAATGCTCCTCGCCGGTTATGTAAGGTCGTTTCTTGAGTCGCTGCCTCCCTCGCAGTGGCCGTTGCATAACCCTGACAACGGCCACTAGCCACTCAGTGACGGTCCCTCTCGTCTGCCTTTTGGGAGGAACAAATGCGATCCGCTGATGGAGGTGCCATTTGGCCATGGATAATGATTCGATACAGGTGAAACCATTTGATCTCGCATCTGCGTCACCTCTCATGCAACTGAAGAGGCACAAAGGAGCCATGATAATATCAGGGGGTGCTTTCACAGGTATGAAGTGGTGAATCAGTAAAGGGTCTGTTTCTGGTTCAGGTTCCTTTTAAAAAAAAAAAAAAAAATCCTTGCAAACCAAATGCATCCTAAGATGGCATGCTAAACCTGTACTTGCTAAACCAAAGGTTTGTGTTTGGAAACCCAACTGTTGCGTCTGCGTACCACCTGGATTTACATCACTTAGAACCTTAGCTGAGTCGCCGGATGGATCGGATCGAGGTAGGAATGCTACCTAATCATTATGTAGTGCGGGAGGTCCAGTAGCTGAAAACTCGTGCTCTCAGGGTATCTAATTTGTAGAGATGCGTTTGCCATGGAACTTCACCAACATGGGGAACCTCACTCCATACATGATCACCTTATGTCAAAGCATTTCAGTGATAGTCAATCCCACATCAGCAAGTTCGCGCTTTAAGGGTGCTTTAAGTGGCACGGATGTAAAGGTGATAGAGGCGCTAACTTCACAAAGCTGGTGAACCTCAGCACTTTGCAGCCGCAAGTGAGTTTGTTTACTGTGTTCACGCCAGACCGAAGGGAGTAAAGTTGGATTAAAGCGGTGTAACAGTTTCTGACACAAATGACAAAATAACAGCTCAGGTGGTATATTACTGGTTGACCTCGCCGGTCTGCCTCGATCCATATGTTGGATTAATTCAAGTTAGGGGCCGTCAATTGAGCCAAGATGCCCTTGCAATGGAACTACTTGCATTTAAATTTTAAAATCAGCTTACAAGCATTTTCGTAGAATTTTTTCTAAGTAGTGACGTTCGTAGCGGCGGAAATGAGTTTCCTTCGTAGGGTGGCTGGACTCACCCTAAGAGATAGGGTGAGGAGCTCGGCCATCCGGGAGGAGCTCAGAGTAGAGCCGCTGCTCCTTCACATCGAGAGAAGCCAGTTGAGGTGGCTCGGGCATCTAGTCCGGATGCCTCCCGGGCGCCTCCCTGCTGAGGTGTTTCGGGCATGCCCAGTCGGGAGAAGACCTCGGGGAAGACCTAGGACACGCTGGAGGGACTATGTCTCACAGCTGGCCTGGGAACGCCTCGGTGTCCTCCCGGTGGAGCTGGAAGAGGTCACTGGGGACCGGGAAGTCTGGACTTCCCTACTGAAGCTGCTGCCCCTGCGACCCGGACCCGGATAAGCGGAGGAAAATGGAATGGAATGGAATAGTGACGTTTGATCGCAGATGGGAACTTTGCAACCAGGACAAAATTCTTAAGGGCAAACTTTGACCAAAGGAAAAGTCACATGATGTCTGATGGCTCCTGTTGGAGTTCTCCATTCGTGAGTGCGACTGAATCTCTGAGTTCGGGCAGGGACGCGGAGAAACGAGTCACCAAGGCAGGGCTGCCTTTCCCCGGGGCTTTTTTGACCAACACAGACAGGATGCGAGTTAACTACAGCCCATTTACGTCAGACTCCCGGATTCATGAGGTTGGCCTCTTTTCTCCACAGAGGGAGGTTGGGTAGGGGAGGGAGGGAAAGGGGGGCTTTAGCCAGGGAGGGAACCTCGCCTTGAGTGAGGCGACAGATGACCTCCAGAGCTGAGTTTTGCCGCGAGGTTGCGTCAGCTGCGTGGAGAAGCCCAGTTAAAAAAAAAATTAAAAAAGCACGCACATCACGGGGAGCTGCACACGCACGCTAACCCTGACTAAAGTCGATACTGAGATACAGAAACATACAATTTGGAGGCCGATTTGCTTAACCTAGCAAAAAAATGATGTCAGTTTGCCCTGGCAGGCATCAGTACACACCAGGAATGTCAAAATCCTCAAAATGGACTGAAAGAACGCCATGCAGATCTTCGGTAAGCTAAAAGTAGCTCCGGGAATTGTTCTGCAGACTTATGTCGGCAAGGAAGCAGCGTTAGTTTAAGTTGAGCGTGGTCCTTCGATTGTGTTATTGAAAGTCCATTGTCTTAACCCATAGGTCCCTCCGGGAGAAGGATGCCCTCGAGGGAGTTGTAGAATTCTGTTTAGTTCTTCCTTCTTCCGGGCATTGATTAGGACAACAATACAGTCCATGTTCTGAACCTGCTTGCCCCCATGCAGGGTCTCAGCTGCCGCTTTTGGCGAGGCATGATTTGGACGCAATGCGAGCAGATGAGTCCGCAGTACCAGAGGGTGAACAGAACCCAGTCGAGCTTGATATCCAACAACAACAACAACGCTTACATCATAAATAGCACAGCGATGATTCCTTGTAACCACTGTATCTCACTCTCTCAATGAAAAGTAATCCGGCGTGGACTTCCTGTGTCTGTCAAAGCCATTACATCCCCCCTGCCCGGATAGCCGGGGTCGATTTATTGAGTGAAAAGAGAAACGTTAGAGTCCGACCACCGACTGGCAGACATTCCTGCTGCACTGCATTATCCGCTGTGGCAATCAGTTGTGACTTCCATGGACAATACCGAAGCGGAAGGACGACCAGGGTTAAGTCTCGGTTCAACTTGTTTTGCTGCCGTTGAAAGCTAATCACTTCATTCATTTGGAGAAATGAGCAGAACCTGTTAAGCTGAATGCCCTGAAGTGAGATGCACGTGGGGGGCTATCAGCACGGAAATATTTTCATGTTAAAATGGCAAAATATTTGATGGTTCCAGCCTTTCGTCCACACGGATACCATGTTTTAGGTGCCCTGAAATGCTTTTTAAAACATGTTTTAAATGGCTCCCAGACCGGTAAAAATCTGAAATAGCTGGCTCGTCACTTCTATATAGACAGCCGAGCTGCTGATTTACAGAAACAATGTTGGGGAACGGAACGGAATGTTGTTGGGGAACACACAACACATTCACGGTACAACTTCAGCATAAATCTTTGGACATTGACTTGGACCAGTGGTCCCCAAAATTTTTTTGCAGGTCCCCACTGGAGAGAATATGATTTTCATCCCCCCACCGCCCCCTGCCCCCGGAAAATACGGTAATGAATAGTGTTCGTGGTAAACACCCCCAACGCCCCCCCCCACCCCGCCATCCCCCCAACCAACGTCATAACGCCAGTTTCAAAACCATTTGATTAGACAGACTTTATTGATCCACAGTCTCAGTTGTAAAAGAAAAAAAAAGCAAGTACACTTAAATGTAAAAAAAAATCCAAAACAATATGAATAAAATAATATTATGTAGAGAAAATGGATGGACAGTATAATAAATTTCATATCAGAAAGATGATATCAGATAAACATCTTGTTGCGAGTTATCTTTGACAGACAGAGCTGGATGGCGTGTGAAAGGAATGAAGTCCTGTAGCGTTGGCGGTGAGAACGGAACAGGAGGAGTTTGTCTGACAGTGTTAGGACAGTTTTATTTGTTTTTTGACAAGGGTTGGCTTCTTTTTGCACTTGTGTGACCGTTAGGAATGTTAAATGTTGCTGGAGCAGACCTCCGGAAACTGCTGAGGCGGGCGGAGAATGGGCAGGGTTAAATACTGTATGCGCCGCTTCTTCCTACTCCTTTTTCGGAGGTGCTGAATTGTTGAAAGTGTAAATGTTACATACTTTGCAGCATGTTCCACATGAAATCAACCATAACGGTGTGTTTTTGGTTGAAATGTCAGCATGACATTAAGACCGTTTGACCCTCAAACGAAGAGCTGCATCCTGCAAATTCACTTAAGCGGCTTAGAGTCACGCAGGTATCATAATGAGTGCCGTGCTGACACTTGACCCTGCTCGGCTGCGTGTTGTCGCCGTCGGTTGCGTCATCCTCAAATGGGTAAATGTACATGCGATGATCTTATTGAAGAGGTAGGTGTCAATTTGACTCCGGTGAGGCGTTGTTACGGCAACCTTGCCTCGACATCTCATTTTCCACGGCTGGCCGCTACATGATGGATAATGAGGATGGAACCCGGCCTCACCGGGGTCAGAAATAAACATCATCTGGTCCAGACGCTCATCTACCCCCCACTCCCGCAACAACACCACGCACAATGACAACGCCGAGCTGTCAAAGTGGACGGCTTTTATGATGCCCCGCTTTTCAGTCACCATCTTTTCATTCACTGGAGTGCACACCGGGCCTCGCTGGTGGGTCTATTTTTAAACCCAGAGGATGTTGTGGGTGTCCTCAGATTGACAAGGGAGTGAATCAAACGCACCCACGGCTGTCGTTTGGCTAAACAGACACACTTTTGTAGTTGGTTTCGGGTGGCGTTATTATACCACTTTTTCATGTCTGATACCAATACTGATGGCGCAATGTTACACTCTATATACTATACCTTTTCCCCTAACTTAATTTTAATTTTGCGTCATATTACAACTTCTTTTAAGATTGCGGGGGGGTTCGTTATGGTATGAATTTTCTTTCTCTCAGTATTTCAGCATTTTGGCTTTCTTGTAAAATTACAGCTTTTTTGTTGTTGTATTTTACGACAATTTCAACTTAATTCTTTTTGCAATTATAACTTTATTCCCATCATATTTTGATTTTATTTTTGTAATATTATAACTTTTTCCTGCAACCCGATTTTCCAGAAGTGACTTCTTGTTTTTTTTCTCATATTACAACTTTAAAAAAACAAACACTTTTTCTTTAATATTTCAGCTTTATTCTACTACAACTTTTTTCTCTCAATGTTTTGACTTTATTCTTGTAAATATAATCCACTTCATCTGTTGCTGTATAGAAAACAAACAAAACAAATCATATGATTTTAAATCATTTGATTGGCATAACAAAATTTTAAAGTTTTTTTTTTATTATTAAGTTGGAATGTTATGAGAAACATAACGGAAGTTATACTATTACAGAAATAAAGTCAAAATATTCTGGGAATATAGTCAGAATCGGGAGAACAGAGTTGAAATAATTGGAACAAGACAGCAGAAATTGGAAAAATCCAAAAAATCCAAAAGTCCAAATATGAGGGAAAAAAATGTCCTAACAAAAAAACATCAGTGAACATTCATTCATTCGTTCATTTTCTATGCCGCTTATCCTTATCCTCCTTACCCTTATCCAGGTATGCTGGA
This sequence comes from Oostethus manadensis, assembly GCA_024372805.1. Taxonomy (NCBI): domain Eukaryota; kingdom Metazoa; phylum Chordata; class Actinopteri; order Syngnathiformes; family Syngnathidae; genus Oostethus; species Oostethus manadensis. Next base: position 445,048 of record QODF01000176.1, read on the forward strand.
GCCTATATCCCAGCTGACTTTGGGCGGGAGGCGGGGTACACCCTGGACTGGTTGCCAGTCAAATCGCAGGGCATCAGTTAACATGCTAAAGAAAAAATGTTTTTTAATGTCGGAATATTATGAGACGCTAAACCAAAGTAACATTGTAATACTTGGGAAATTAGGTCAGGGAAAAGTCCTAACATTACGGTAATAAAGTCCAAATATTATTGCATTAAAGTCGTTGTCATGAAAAGAAAATGTACTCGGAGAAACCTGAAATATTTGGAAAATGCCCCCCCCCCCAAAAAAAACCCCCCATCAGAAATCAACCAATTAATAAAGTATCTATCTTTATCTCAAAGATGAGATGCAGGCTATTTTTTAATCTACAGTATAGGATTTTCATCTACTGCCCCGCTTTCAAGATGAATAACAATAATCAAAACCACAGTTCTTATTGATCAATCAATCAATCAATCAAATTGTTTCCTGCTTGCCAACGTTGGCTGCCCAGGCTTCCATCTGGACTTTTATGGTGCGAGCGCAAGAGTTTGACGGGATATTATTAGGTCAGCGTTGCCAGCATGTTGCTGGTGTGATTTTTGAATGGGGCGGGGGGGCGTACAGGGAAGCCAGCATCCGGTTATTTGTGTCCCACCACGATAAGAAGTCTTTTTCCTTTGTGGTCCACACACTTCCTTGGAGCCCATTGTGTGCTGGTAGACTTATTATTGGAGAGAGTATTAATAGGGCCCCTGGCATGTCTGGCGGTGGGCGGGGGTGTTGTCTGAAGCAGGATGGGTGAACTGTAAAGTGGGGGAGGGGAGTTACACAAAGGATGTGCGTTAGACACCCCCGCCCCTACTTTTCCAGCTGGACTGGGACTGTCATCACTGTGTGTGCATCCCATGATGACATCACTGCAGCGTCCCGTCAAGTACACCGACATTCCCAGTACTCACATTAACCGCTGGCTTGGAATGATGGCATGATTCTTCTGCACAGTGACCCCCCCCCCGGCCCCCTTTCAGAATAAAGCCCCTTGTCGAGTTTGTGCTTTGTGGCGCTAACGCAACAAATCTCTCCCTGTGCAGCTGAGAAAGTGTCGTCGCTGGGCAAGGACTGGCACAAGCTGTGTCTCAAGTGCGACCGCTGCAACAAGCTCCTCAACGCCGGGGGACACGCCGAGGTCAGTGACGCCATCTCAGTTGTGCTCCGTACGCCATACGTCTTTCACGGCGCCCGAGGTTGTCATGCACGCACTTAGCGGCGCTGCGTTGCACCAAAAGGCCCTCTTGATGGGTTATTATTGGATTGCTCGTTTAAACCAGGGGTCTCCAACCACAGGACCGGGAATTATTAATATTATTTTTTAAATGTAACTATGTCCAATTTAATGTAAGTGCATATTAACAGGGGCCATTCATTTTTTGCAAAAATAATATACAGTTACAAATCCTACAGTTTTTGCATGTTTGCAGTCCACGTTGCAAGCGGCGACGTGTCCCACTTTGTTCAATGGTCCTGAATGCGAGGAATACGACTTTATATTCCCATAATTATATTCCCATAATTATATTCCCATAATTATATTCCCATAATTGTTTTATTCTCATAACATTATCATCTTTTCTGCAACAAAGTTTTCCAAGAAATACAATTTAAATGTGAGGATGATATTAGTAAAATGACATTTTTCCATGTGATGATATAAGTTTATTCTCATAAAATTGTGGCTTTTTTTCTCAGTTTTTGACTTTATTGTTGCAAAATTACACCTGCCATCCCAAATAAACTTTTACCTGGTAATTTTCCATAATTTAATACTATACTGTTTGTTTCTGATATTATGACTTAAAAAACAGCATATTTTTCTGTAATATTTCAACGCTGTGCTGGTAAAATGGTGTTATTTTCCCTCCTAATATTAATATATTAATATTAATATATTAATATTAATATTATGAATTACTACCTCAACAACATATCATCAGTATGGTAAAACTAACAGTCTGTTTTGTTTGTTTCGTATGTAATAACTTTAATATTTTAACTTTTATGCTACAAAATGGCACTTTTTGCTATAATATTATTATGTATTCTTAAAATATTCTTGTAAAATTGCGACTTTTTTTCTTGTTAGAATATGACTTCACTCCCATAATATTTGGACTTCATTCTCATAACATTGTAACTTTTTCTGCAACCTAATTTTCCAAAAATTACACTTTTAGTTGTTTTGTTTTTCCATATAATTAGGACTTTAAAAAAAAAAACATATTTCTTTAATATTTTAACTTAGGCTACTAAAATGATTTTTTCTCATAATATTGTGATGTCGTAAAACTATGACTTATCCCATTCATATTTTTGATTTTATTGTTGTAAATTGACTGCTGATTTTTCTATTTTTGCTGTTAAGTTTATTTTTTTTTTGCTGCATTTTACACAGCCCTGCTTTAATAGCACTTTTTTATTTGGGTTTTTAGCAGTGAATTGCAAGGAGTGCATGTCCCAGTGCGGCCATGTTGTGTGTCTGGTTGCGCCACCTCAGCACTATTATTATTACTACTACAGGACATGGACCCTTTTCAGGCTGTTTTTGGCATCTCTTTGGGTTATACCATCCACAGCTGTGACAGCAGTCCGTCCGTCGCTCTCTCCGTGCATCAAGAGCAGCCTCTGTGTGCGTCTTCTGTCTCGTTATCCGGCGTTGAAAGCAGTTTCCCCCTCCGGAGGTTAAAAAGGAAGCTGCTGTTTAATCTCTGCATGATTGCAGTGCATCCTCTCTCTGTTACGGGCTGCATCGTGATGAAGGAAGAGGGAAAGTGTAATCTGGATCGTCACGGAAACACAGAACATCAACAACAACAACAACAACAAGGGCTCGGGAAGACTGACCCCGAGCCTCAAAGTGGTCCAGCTGATTAAATGCTGTGCATACTTGAAGCCCCTCATAAAGGTCACCATCATCAAAAACAATCATGCCTTGAACTGGGCGCCCTATTAGGGACACGTTCACGTCTGTGAATCATGAAGATGATGACATAAATGGAGGAAGAGTCTACAGATTTCTTTTTCACACTGTGGGAAGCGAGTGGGGCGCGTTGTGATGTGTAATGCAAGCTCCAGCAGAATCCCTCGACAAAGAAGCCCTGTGTGTGTGCGTGCGTGTTTGCGCTTGCGCGTCGTGTCCTGAGAAAGCCATCAGGCTGGGAAATGGCCCGTCCAGAACCTCACCAATCACAGAAAATGCAAAAAAAGACGAGTCAGGACGGGCTGTGCTATTCTAAGAATGGATTTACAGTATGTGGCAACAAGTTAGTAAAAAAAAAAAAAAAAGTTGAATAGTTACATAAAGACCTGCAATAAAATGTCTGGAAATGCTGTAATATGCACGCCAGGCCACTAGTTGGCAGCACTTACAAAGCACTTGATTATTCATTTAAGTGAGCAGAATGTTCATTTATAATGAATGGATGAATTGTTCTTTCAAAACTGAGTGCAGTACTTCGCTGCCACCAGTTAAAATACCCTCCATATTGTTTACATACATTGTCTTTACATTGTTTACATAATTTTGTCACACACGCCCCACTTGATATAGAGCCACTGAAAACCATTTGGATAAAACTCAGTGCAATACTCTGTTGCCACCAGCAGGGGAGCTGTGGAATCCATTTTGGTACATACTGTATATACACGAGTTGATACATTTTTTGCCCAGGCCTTTTTCCTCCTAATTATGGTCACTGGGCTGTGGACCAGTGGTCATCCTCTGCCTCCCGGTGTGAGCGCCACATTCCCATCATGCAAGAGGCCATGCAGGGTTCAAATGGAAACGTACAGTGGTCACGTCATGACCCTTGAGAGCGTGAATGCGTCTGTGTCTTGGTTACCGCCGCCGTCGCTGCTAGGTGTTGCATGAACCTGTCCCGATGACATCATCAGGCAGCCGAGGGCCCCCTTTTTTGGAAATAGTCGCAAAGAAGTTCATGCCCAAGTCGTAATCCTCTGATGGGACAATTCAGGGACTAATTGGCCAATTTCACAGCCTTAAGAGCATGGATATCATGAATGCTGGGTCTTGTTTTCTGAGAATCTACTGCACCTACTGGTAACTTGCTTGCCATGTAGCAATAAAAATATACTAATAACATCGTCGCATTGCACTGCTATTATTTTATGTGTGTATGTATATTTTGTATATTTATGTAGTGAAATGTGTTGAGGTCAGCTCTTCTAATAAGTCAAGCCCACAGCATATTCCATATTTCTTTGCACAGCAAAGCAAGACAAATTCAACTTGAATCACTACGTAGCTATAGAAAAAAAAGCTTTTCTGTTGTTAATGTTGCAATCGATTTTGTCTGGTGCAGCATGACGGAAGGCCCTACTGCCACAAGCCCTGCTACGCTGCCCTCTTTGGGCCAAAAGGTGCAGTCACGTTATTTTGCAAAAGTTCACCATTTGTTTCTCTTTTGGAATACTTGATATGAATACAAGTTAATATTCTCTGCAGGCGTGAACATCGGCGGTGCCGGTTCCTACGTGTACGACACTCCGGCCAACAACAACAACCCAACAACCGATCGGGACTCATCGGCCTCCGGAGCGGAGGAGAAGACGTTTGCAGCCAAGCCGCCCTCCAAAGGTAAGGAGAGCACACTTTGTTTTGTCCGCCAGAAGCGGGCTGCGGGGTCAGTCGGAAAGTGGCCTGCTGGCGCTGAACCAGCGATAAGGACCCACAAAAGCACCTTAGAGAAGGGTTTCCCGGGGCTATCCGGGTGTGTTCATTTGATCTCCATGGGACACTTGAGAGATAATAGAGGATGGAGTTGTCTTTGGCACCACCTGCTGGCCGCAAGACAACACTGCAGTTTCTCCACATTCAGTAGAATTCTTCCAGAACAAACTTTCCTAATATTTGGCCGTATTCTTCTACCGCCCAAATCTTGACTTGGCATATCGGGCCGATTCCATCCCTGTATTTTAATAGCCAGTATCTTCATACAAAACCCAAACTGCACAGAAAAATATATGTTTTTTACATATTTAAGTGGCTAAGAACTATAAACTTGGATGCAGTGGGAGATTTTAGGTCTGAAATGGCACTCAGAAAGGGGAACATCCGTTCTGGATCATTAATTTTGGGTACAGATATTATCACAAGGTAGTCCTGGATAACGGCTTTGCTCGCCGATGAAGATCAAACTGCATAGAAAAATAGACGTTTTTGCAGTCGTCTACAAACTGTGATGCACTGGATTTTTGGGTCTGAAAGTGGCACACACAGGGGGTGAGCATCTGTTCTGGATTAGTTCTTCTGTTTACCACTACCAAAAGATTATCTCATGAGGCAGTCATTGATTATCCACTTTGCTTGCAGATAGGCTGCATAGAAAATGTACAGTTTTTAACGTTGTCCTTGTTAAGAAGGGCTTCCAACTGAATGTGGATTTCGGGGCACCCAGAGGGGTCGAGGTCTGTTCTGGATCACTCTTTTGTTCACACACAAAATAACACCGGTCATCTCACAAAGTGGATCATGGCTTGGTTTGCAGATGAAGACCAAACTGCATTAAAAAATGCATGTTTTTTTAAGTTATCCTTGTTAAGGAGGCCTACAAACTGATGCAGTGTAGATTTTCGGGTCTGAAAGTGGCACTAAGAAGGTTCGGGGTCTGTTCTGGATCAGTTGTTTGTTCACAGCACCAAGATATCCACTGATGTATCCCACTAAATAATCATGGATGGTTTACAAATGAAGGCCCAAATGCATAGAAAAACATAGTTAAAAAAAAAAAAGTTGTTCTTGTTAATGAGGCATACAAACTGATGCACTTTGGATTTTGGGTTCTGAAAGTGGCACACAGGGAGGTGGGGGGCTGTTCTGGATCGCTCTTTTGTTTACACCACCAAGATATGCACTGATTCTCTCACCAAATAATCGTGTGTAATGGTTTTGTTCGCAGAAGAAAACCAAACTGCATGAGAAAAATACAGTTTTTAAACTTATCCATGTTAAGAGGACCCACCAGCGGTGGTGCCATTGGTGTTTGGGGGTCTGGAAGCGTTGCAAGTGTTTGTATTTACTTAAATGGCCAAGAGTATATAACATTTTCCAACACCAGGGGGAGCCAAACCGCACAATAATTCCATACTGCAGCTTTAACTTGGCAGTCAAAGTCTCTTTATTTTAGGTGCAAATATAAACCTGTGTGTGTGTGTGTGTGTGTGTGCGTGTGTGCGTGTGTGCGTGTGCAGCTGGCAGCATCACCACTTTTTCCGGCGAGGCCAACCTATGTCCCAGATGTAACAAGAAGGTTTATTTTGGTAAGTCCAGAAGGTCCAGCCTGAATTGTCCGTATTGTATAAGTTGCATGCTTTTAAAAGTGTGTGTGTGTGTGTGTGTGTGTGTGGCATGGCAGCCGAGAAGGTGACGTCGCTGGGCAAAGACTGGCATCGCCCCTGCTTGCGCTGCGAGAGGTGCAGCAAGACTTTGTCTGCTGGCAGCCACGCAGAGGTAAAGATATGATAATTATTATCATAAAGAAATCAGTGTTTTTAAATGGATACATAAATGTTGTCGGCGTGTGCTGCATGGTCAGCTAAAATGTGTTCTTCTCTTTGCCCCCGCAGCACGACGGCCAGCCTTACTGCCACAAGCCGTGCTACGCCGTGCTCTTCGGGCCCAAAGGTAACCGCTAGGGGGCGCCAAATAGCAGCCCCACTGCAGCCTAGCCAAATGTTTTCTTCTTTGCAACACCGCAGTCGATTCAAATCGTCACGACTTTATTGGCGCTACATCCCGATGGTGTTTGCTCCGCCCACTTGCCCCCTCCCCTTTTTTTTTTTGCTCATTACCTTCCCTCTGCTTCATCTTCCTTTTTCCAGGCGTCAACACGGGCGGCGTGGGCAGCTACATCTACGAGCCTGCGCAGTGATCCCTCCCCTTCCCATCCTCCTCCTCCTGCACCCCGCAAAGCTCCTCCTCAGCGTTCCTTTAAATGTAGACCTTCTCCTGCAACCTTCTCCTCGGCGGCCACATCTTCTCCTCCACGCTTCACCCCAGCGGGCACAATTTGAGGCGTATGAAAATAAAGTTCCTCACTGTGTGTCGTGCGCGCCTCTAGCGGCCAACCTGTGTAAGCGCAAGTCACTCACTGCCATCTTATTCATCATAAATGTTGACTTGTAACAAAGCGTGCAGACACTTTGACTGCCTGCTTGAATGTGTAAAAATGAGAATTGTTGGCATATTTCTTGTGTGCAAAGAAGTGCACAGGTGTTTTTTGTTTGTTTTTTTTGTTTTATTTTGAAATCAGCATGTTTTACATCCCAAAATCCGGACAGTATTCGCCGTTGTGTGTTCTAAAATAACTGCAAGGTTATTTATTGTTACCGTCATTTCGACACCGTGAAAATAAGCCGTTACATGCTTTTTTCCCTGCTGAAGGATTAGTAGTTGTAATAATCCCGCTGTTGTTCCGACAAAGTGTTCCGTTAGCTTAGCTGCTAGAGACACCGCCTAACGACTGTTACTGTATTTTGTTTATCATCCTCTGTCATTGCATCTTAGGACACGTTGACTGTTGTACAACGGGGAACATTGTATTATTATTATTACTGTTATTGTTGATAATATTCATTTGAATCTGTTTCTGTTCTCAAGAGATTGTAATCTCTTGTTTATCCAATAAATCCACACTACAAATGGTGTCCTTTTGTATTGCATATCTAATCATTTTGAATATCAACATATACTGTACATGCGAACATAAGCACAATTTATGAAGGTATTTTTATTTGTTGTAAATTATTTCAGATTGTATTCATATTCTTAATTGACGTGGGGTTTTTTTGATGGGGGGAACAAAACCTCTGCATCTAATTTTCTTGTTCGAACTGTATAATTTTTTCCCGTGTAGTTCACCAAAGTGGTCACTAGATGGAGACATTTTACTGAATGGAGCAGCGACACTAATGGTGCACGTACAACATTTTAATTAAATACAATTTAATACATTATATTTACTGTTATTTAATTAAAATTGTATTCATAGATTTAATAGACTTAGTGGTAATTTAATTTTAGAGTAAAAAGAAAATCCATATAATTTTCTTGTGTTTAGACTGTATAATTTTTCTCATGTAATTCACCACAGTGGCCACTAGAGGGAGACATTACCCTTAATGGCACAGCGACACTAATTAATGGTGCACGTACAACATTTTAATTAAGTACAATGTGATAAATTACTTATATTTACTGTTATTTAATTAAAATCTTAATCAGCGTTTTAATTGACTTCGTGGTTATTTTATTTTGGAGCAAAAATAAGATTCATATAACTAAAAGTTTTTCATCATCATCAGGGTCTTTTGAGGCCCTTTCTGTCTGGTCCTTCCCCTAGGACCTGTTCGTCATGTGTGACCCCACCAGGGGCATGGCAGCCCCCGACAACTTCATCATTGGGACACGCGAACTCCTCCACCACGATAATTCACAAAAGTGGCCACTAGAGGGAGACATTACCCTTAATGGAGCAGCGACACTAATTAATGGTGCACGCAAAACATTTTAATTAACGCACAATTCAATGTTTTTTTTATTTACTGTTGCTTAATTAATATTTTATTAATATACTTAATTGACTTTGTGGTTATTTAATTTTGGTGCAAAAAGAAAAGCCATATAATAATTTTGTGGCGTTTAGACAGTTCATCATCATCTTCGCCTTGTTATTTACAAAAGCAGCCACCAGGTGGAGACATTACCCTCATGGAGCCGCAACGCTTAAGTCAAGCGAGGTGAATGATTTTCGTGATCTGCACATGGGGGAACTTTCCCCTTTTGATTACCTGTCAGGAAGTTGCGCGTGAGCTGCTGGAATGCTATTAAAGAAGGCTGCACATTATCAGTAGAATAGTTATGGTTAACCCACCGGGGTTCCTTTGATTTACTAGCTTTGCGTGTCTGTAGAGGACAAAACGCGGTTCCTAAAAACGACACTAAAAACAGAAGAGATTCGTATTTTCTTTTTTTGCTCAAATATCCAAATCAATCAAGTAAAAAAAAAGTGGCAAATCATATTTGGTATTTTTGGAACTCAAGTTGATCACAGAAAGAGGAACAAATTTTTATCTGTACGCTTTTTTTTTTTGTCTTCTTTTGGCTCCGGAGTCTGGTTGACGTGGGAACAAATTGTAAATTTGAATTTTATGATTTGTCGTGCAAAAAAAATCATACCATGTACAGTAACACAACCAAAGCTAACTATAAAATAAAAAATCCAATTTATTTCTATAAATCATTATAAAATAAATAATTATAATAAATTATTCTACTACACATTTTTATGTTTTTAAGGCGCAAAAAATCTTACTGATTGCAAATATTGTCCTCACAAAATAATTTCAAATTCTGTATTCATGAATTGGAACTTAAAAATAAGCATTTCTGAGGTAATAATTCTTTTCAAATGTAAACATAGAGAAAAAATGTATTAATAGTTACATTTTAGAGTTATACAAATGTAAAGATTTTATAGATTTTTTTCAAGGAATTTTTGGTCTATTGATGAAAAAACGCCAGGCGGCACCTCTCTCGTGAAAACACGTCGACGAGCTGCCGTACCCCCCGAAAGGTCACGTGTGAAGTCAAAATGTGGATGTTGCGACACCACTTCCTGTTTGTGTTTCCTCGCTTCCTGATCCAAAGAGAGGCGAGAGTCTCCACCACTCTCTACCAACTTCCACCCCTGACTTGCCAAGGCCTCAATGAAAGGGTTTTTAGACCTTTTTCTTCTAGAAGCTCATTTTCCAGTGTTCTGTTTTGTTTACTGTAATTCTCATAACAATTTTGTAGTATTTTTTCCCCCTCCCATAATAAAATGACTCAAATTAATTCATCTTTCCTCATAATTTTGTGAGTTTTGTGATATTTTTCCTGATTAGACTATGACTTTTTTTCGGTGATTATTTTGACTTTATTCTCCAAATTTTTTTTTTGTGCTATTTGCGTTATTATTTTGGGGTTTTTTCGAACTTTATTTTTGTAAATTCTCTTCCTGCAATTATAATTTCATTCCCGGAATATTTTGACCTCAACGTTATATTGTTTTCTGTCGTCTAATTTTCCACAAATGACAATTGAAATAGTTTTTAGTTTCTTCAAACTAATATTACGATGTTATTTTACATTTTTCTCGTAATATTTTGACTTTATTTTTGTAAAATACCTGCCGAAGTTTCCATTTTTGCTGTTTGTTAATAGTTTTCTTGGAAAATGATATTTTTAGAAGTTGCCGCAGGCCCCCCCAAAAAAAAAAAACCGCAGTTTGGACACCCCATGAAGTTGAAGGTTAACGTTATCCATGTGAACAAGGTCTACAGACTGCAAAGCTGTAGGAGTTTTGGGCCTGAGGAGCCCAAAGAACTGGTGCTGCCGAAGTAGCCACAGATTATCCAGCAAGGTGGTCATGGAGGGATTCGAAACCAAACTGCTTCACAAAATATGCATCTTTTAAAATATAAATGTGAAGCAGGCCCAGCCGTTGTGAAGCACGGGGATTTTTGGACCTGAGGTGGCACATAACGGGTCGGGGATTTGTTCTGGGTCGTTCCTTTGTCAGCGATGCCGAACTATCCGCAGATTGTCTCCCGTTTTAGATGTGGCTGAAAAAGCTAACAGCTACAAAAAAACCCAAACTGCAAGAAAACACCCGTTTTGAAAGTCCATGTGAGCAAGACCTGGGAAGGAGGACGCACTGGGACTTCCGGGGTTTGCGTTGGCACACGACGGGACCAGCATCTGTTCTGGATCGTTCCACAGATGATCGGGCCGAGCAGTCCGAGGCAGCAGATACGCTGGAGAGTTTCTCGTGCTTTTGTTTCATCACATGACCGTTCCTTCCCGCCGTGACTTACGTGCGATTCGGACGCCGACGTGCTTCTCGGCTGACGTCAGGTCGTTCTCAGAGCGGCGGCCGCACGCTTCGCACGGCAGGAAGCAGCTGCCGAAGCCATCCTGGCCGCTCATGTTGGCGCCGTTAGCGCTTTTGTCAACACTTTTCCTGTTTTTACTCCAATCCCTTAACCCTTTTACCCTTTTACCCCCTAACCCTTAAACCCTTTAACCCTTTTACCCCTTAACCCTTTTACCCCTTAACCCATTATACCCTTTTAACCCTTAACCCTTTTACCATTATACCCTTAAACCCTTTAACCCTTTTACCCTTTTACCCCCTAACCCTTTAACCCTTTAACCCTTTAACCCTTAAACCCTTTAACCCTTTTACCCCTTAACCCTTTTACCATTATACCCTTTAACCCTTAAACCCTTTAACCCTTAAACCCTTTAACCCTTTTACCCTTTAACCATTATACCCTTTTACCATTATAACCTTAAACCCTTTAACCCTTTTACCCCTTAACCCTTTAACCCTTTTTACCCTTTTACCTTTTTACCCTTTTACCCCTTAACCCTTAAACCCTTTAACCCTTTAACCCTTTTTACCCTTTTACCTTTTTACCCTTTTACCCCCTAACCCTTAAACCCTTTTACCCTTTTACCCCTTAACCCTTTAACCCCTTCACCATTATACCCTTTTACCCCTTAACCCTTAAACCCTTTAACCCTTAAACCCTTTAACCATTACACCCTTTTACCCTTTTACCCCCTAACCCTTTTACCATTATACCCTTTTACCCCCTAACCCTTTAACCATTAAACCCTTTTACCATTATAACCTTAAACCCTTTATCCCTTTTACCCCTTAACCCTTTAACCCTTTTTACCCTTTTACCTTTTTACCCTTTTACCCCTTAACCCTTTAACCCTTTTACCCTTTTACCCCTTAACCCTTTAACCCCTTCACCATTATACCCTTTTACCCCTTAACCCTTTAACCCTTTTACCACTTAACCCTTTAACCATTATACCCTTTTACCCCTTAACACTTTAACCCTTTAACCCTTAAACCCTTTAACCCGTTAACCCTTTAACCCTTCTACCCCTTAACACTTTAACCATTATACCCTTTTAGCCTTCAAACTTCTCCACTCATATTCACTCTAGTTCAGATATTGAATGCAGCCTATCATAGCATTTCCCACAAACCACACAAACTGTGCCCCCTAGTGGCCGGGAATAGCACACTGTAATAAAAAATACTGAATTCAAATTAAATTGATTTTTCTCCCTTTAGAAAATATGACTTTATATTCCTAACTATACTATCAGGGCCACATTGGATTTCAAAAACCCTGAGACGGACTCATGAGAAACAAGGAGTCAGGTTTACAAGCAAAAAGTCCGACATTTGTCCGAAAAAAGTTGTAAAATTAGGAGACAAAAAGTTGTAATTTTGCACGAAAAAACCGGTAAATTTACAAGGATGAATTTGTAAATTTACAAGGATAAAGTTGTAAATTTACAAGGATAAAGTTGTAAATTTACAAGGATAAAGTTGTTAATTTACAAGGATAAAGTTGTTAATTTACAAGGATAAAGTCGTTAATTTACAAGTTTACGAACAATGTAAATATGTTCGAGAAAAAGTTGTACATTCATGAAAATAAAGTTATAAATTTACCAGCAAAAAGTCCAAAATTTGTGAGAAAAAAGTAAATTTATGACAATAAAATTGTAAAATTAAGAGGAAAAAAACGCAATATTAGGAGATTCAAGTTTTTGCAAGGATAAAGTTGTAAATTTGGTTAGAAAAAAAGTTGTACATTTACAAGAATAAAGATTTATAAGAATAAAGTTTTAATTTGACAAGAATAAAGTTGTGATTTTGCCGGGATAAAGTAATTACGACAAAAACGTCATAAATTTACAAGAATAAAGTCGTACATATTGGACATATTATAGATATAATAGATACAAAGCATCGACATCAGTATCTTCCAAAAGCCAAAAAAGTGGTATCTGTATCTGGTATCATTAATCACGCCAACGAACGCCTGGATCGGCCATCTTTAAAACTATAGGCCCCTCCCACCGGAAGTCAAACAAACTCAAAAAAAAAATAAAAACCGCACCACAAAAGACACCTCATTCTACTCCAGGCACACAAATTAATTTAAAAATATGTCAAAACGATATATAATAGCTGTGCGGCGGCCGAACCGTGTCCTTTACTTTCATATGACAGAAAAGGGGCTGGCGGTGCGATGACGTCACCTAAGAGAACCCGCCAATGACGCCCTTTATTCTACACCGGAAGTGACGTACGTTCTCGTCGACCACGGAGGCGCGAAAATGGTAAACCGTGGACCAAGAAGGCTTCGGAAGTTAGAAATACTCGCTGTAAGGTAAGGTAAGTTCGATAACGCTATGGTGCTATGGCTTTGGGGGGGAAGCGCTAAACATGTTTGCTAACGTCCGCCGCACATTAATGTTGTGTCCGGATGTCAAAGAGCTAATCCTCGATGTACCGAGCTAAAGGGAAAAATGCTAAAGCTAGCGCCTAGCAAGATGGCTGCCATGTATGGGAAATTCACACTATTTGAATTTGGGGTGACTTCCTAAAACGTTGCTAGCTAACATCCCCCACATGTCAACGAGCTAATCCTCGATGTACCGAGCTAAAGGGGAAAAGGCTAACGCTAGCGCCTAGCAAGATGGCTGCCATGTGTTCACACTGCTAAGTATATGGATTTGGGGAGATGCCCTAAACAACGTAAAAACATGTTTGGTTGAGTTCGTAAAAACAATGACNTTAACCCTTTAACCCTTTTACCACTTAACCCTTTAACCATTATACCCTTTTACCCCTTAACACTTTAACCCTTTAACCCTTAAACCCTTTAACCCGTTAACCCTTTAACCCTTCTACCCCTTAACACTTTAACCATTATACCCTTTTAGCCTTCAAACTTCTCCACTCATATTCACTCTAGTTCAGATATTGAATGCAGCCTATCATAGCATTTCCCACAAACCACACAAACTGTGCCCCCTAGTGGCCGGGAATAGCACACTGTAATAAAAAATACTGAATTCAAATTAAATTGATTTTTCTCCCTTTAGAAAATATGACTTTATATTCCTAACTATACTATCAGGGCCACATTGGATTTCAAAAACCCTGAGACGGACTCATGAGAAACAAGGAGTCAGGTTTACAAGCAAAAAGTCCGACATTTGTCCGAAAAAAGTTGTAAAATTAGGAGACAAAAAGTTGTAATTTTGCACGAAAAAACCGGTAAATTTACAAGGATGAATTTGTAAATTTACAAGGATAAAGTTGTAAATTTACAAGGATAAAGTTGTAAATTTACAAGGATAAAGTTGTTAATTTACAAGGATAAAGTTGTTAATTTACAAGGATAAAGTCGTTAATTTACAAGTTTACGAACAATGTAAATATGTTCGAGAAAAAGTTGTACATTCATGAAAATAAAGTTATAAATTTACCAGCAAAAAGTCCAAAATTTGTGAGAAAAAAGTAAATTTATGACAATAAAATTGTAAAATTAAGAGGAAAAAAACGCAATATTAGGAGATTCAAGTTTTTGCAAGGATAAAGTTGTAAATTTGGTTAGAAAAAAAGTTGTACATTTACAAGAATAAAGATTTATAAGAATAAAGTTTTAATTTGACAAGAATAAAGTTGTGATTTTGCCGGGATAAAGTAATTACGACAAAAACGTCATAAATTTACAAGAATAAAGTCGTACATATTGGACATATTATAGATATAATAGATACAAAGCATCGACATCAGTATCTTCCAAAAGCCAAAAAAGTGGTATCTGTATCTGGTATCATTAATCACGCCAACGAACGCCTGGATCGGCCATCTTTAAAACTATAGGCCCCTCCCACCGGAAGTCAAACAAACTCAAAAAAAAAATAAAAACCGCACCACAAAAGACACCTCATTCTACTCCAGGCACACAAATTAATTTAAAAATATGTCAAAACGATATATAATAGCTGTGCGGCGGCCGAACCGTGTCCTTTACTTTCATATGACAGAAAAGGGGCTGGCGGTGCGATGACGTCACCTAAGAGAACCCGCCAATGACGCCCTTTATTCTACACCGGAAGTGACGTACGTTCTCGTCGACCACGGAGGCGCGAAAATGGTAAACCGTGGACCAAGAAGGCTTCGGAAGTTAGAAATACTCGCTGTAAGGTAAGGTAAGTTCGATAACGCTATGGTGCTATGGCTTTGGGGGGGAAGCGCTAAACATGTTTGCTAACGTCCGCCGCACATTAATGTTGTGTCCGGATGTCAAAGAGCTAATCCTCGATGTACCGAGCTAAAGGGAAAAATGCTAAAGCTAGCGCCTAGCAAGATGGCTGCCATGTATGGGAAATTCACACTATTTGAATTTGGGGTGACTTCCTAAAACGTTGCTAGCTAACATCCCCCACATGTCAACGAGCTAATCCTCGATGTACCGAGCTAAAGGGGAAAAGGCTAACGCTAGCGCCTAGCAAGATGGCTGCCATGTGTTCACACTGCTAAGTATATGGATTTGGGGAGATGCCCTAAACAACGTAAAAACATGTTTGGTTGAGTTCGTAAAAACAATGACAAATAGGTAGAGACAGGAAGTGTTGACTTTGTGTTTGCTAACGTCCGCCGCACATTAATGTTGTGTCCGGATGTCAAAGAGCTAATCCTGGATGTACCGAGCTAAAGGGAAAAATGCTAAAGCTAGCGCCTAGCAAGATGGCTGCCATGTATGGGAAATTCACACTATTTGAATTTGGGGTGACTTCCTAAAACGTTTCCAACTAACGGTCCCCACACGTCAACAAGCTAAATCTTGATGTTCCGATCTAGAGGGGAAAATGCTAAAGCTAGCGCTAAGCAGGATGGCTGCCACGTATGGGAAATTCAAAGTATTTGAATTTGAGGTGACTTCCTAAAACGTTGCTAGCTAACGTCCCCCACATGTCAACAAGCTAAGTCTTGATGTACCGAGCTAAAGGGCTAAAGCTAGCGCCTAGCAAGATGGCTGCCATGTATGGGAAATTCACACTATTTGAATTTGGGGTGACTTCCTAAAACGTTGCTAGCTAACGTCCCCCACATGTCAACGAGCTAAATCTTGATGTTCCGAGCTAAAGCTAGCGCCTAGCAAGAAGTGTGTCACAAATGCTAACCATGTTATGTATGCAGGTACAACCGGGATGCTTTTTGTGGAACTCTGTGCTGCGGACACGTTCCCACACTGTGCCATCAAGGGGATCAATATTTCTTGTCACAAGTGTAAAAAGAAGGTGACCACTTTTTTTGCTGCAAGGTAAGTGATCATCCACAAGTTAACCCGTGACCTAAAGGTAGGTTGTCTATATATGCTGCGCTAAAAACACTACATAGCACAATGTCTTTATGTTGTGGTGTCCCGAGTGCAGAACACAAAAACAAGCATTGTGAAAAGTCTCACGTACGCTCTGTCAAAGCCAAACAAAAAGAAAAAGCGTTTGACAAAGGCAAACAGGGAATTTAAAGGGTAAAAACAATTTTTTGTAAAAAAATCCGTAAACCACTTGACACAGCCAAGAGGTGATAACTTCAAACACGAGTGTAAAAAAAAAAAAGTAAACACAAAACAACTTGTCAAATCCAAGTGTTGTTAAATGTTCGATGAGACAAAAGAAATGCTAAACCGTAAATCACTCGACAAAACCAAAAGGGACAAATATGCATGCTGCACAAATAACAGCATATTGTGTTGTCAAAAGGATTCTAAACAACGTCCTGTCAAAATGTCGTGCCACAAATGTAAAGTAGCCTTTGGCTAATTCTGGCATATTTACACATAAGTGTTCATTAATATGCATTGTCTCTTTAAATAAATTGAAAGTTGGAAGTTGTACAAAAGCTGAAAAAACAAAACAAAACGGGACAGACCTTTTTTCCCCACGTGTGTAAAACAGTTATCCGCTGTAAAACACGTGCATCGGGAAACTTTTCATGTACGCGACGCCAAAGCCAAATAAAAAGCAAAAGGGACTTCATGTTACCCTGATCAACACTTGACCAAACCAAAGGGGGACGAACATACGCGTTGCACAAATAACAGCGTATTGTGTTGTGGAAAAAACGGTTTGTTTTTCCACAAGTGTAAAAGGAAGTTAACCCCTGTGAAACACACACATTGTGAGACAGCGTATGTGAGCTAAAAAAACAAAACTCTTGACAAAGCCAAGAGACACATTGTCCCTCAAATGTAAAACTTCTTGTTTGTCAAAATACCAAAAGCGCAAACTTTAAAAGCACAAGTGGATCAAAAAGGCTGGCGACGACGCAAAATGGGCCTGCCGACGACTCCATTCGGACCGCGCTGGAGGTGACGTGCATTTTCTTTGACCAGCGACGTGGCGGAAACGGTAAGTGGTAAAGGCCTTTTTGTCACGCAGACTTTTAGCTCCCATGAAGGCTTTGAAAATCGGCACCGCTTTGGGGCTTTGCCTCGTAGTCTTCAGCACTTCTAAACAGAAATGCACCCGGCTAACATGCTAACGGCCGCACGCGACAATTAGTGCTAGCTCTTGCTTTACATCTCAACGCACGTTGGAAGCTAATGGAGGAAATGCTAAAAGGCGGCTGTATAGGTGAAAGCCAACCTGCTAACTGTACATTTGGGGAGAAGCCTGAAAACATGCTAGCTAACGTCCTCCACGTTGCGCTAATGCTTGCTTCCACAGATGTGTGCTAAAGAGCTAACTGTCATTGTGTACCAAGAACATGCTAACACTATGAAGATGGTGCTGTGTAACCTGAAGTGCTAACCTTTTCATGTGTCTTGCTACAACCAGGGTGCTTTTTGTGTTTTTGGAAGTCGTGTTGCTAACACATTCATGGAATTACCATTTTTTGTCAACTTTTTAAAAAATTGTATATCCCTTGGAAAATCGCGAGGTAAGCGATATCCACAGATTGTCACCTAAAGGTAAGTTGGCTAACATTGGCCGAAATGGTAAACAATGTCTTGCCTGTTTTGTGGTGCAAGTCCAAAATACCCTTAAATGCTTGACCAAGGCAAAAAAAAAAGACTTGTCACAAGTTTGAAGTCATTCATTGTAAAACTCAAGTACGCCATACCAAAGCCAAGTAAAAAGCAAAAAAAAGGCTTGAAAAAGCCAAAAGGGGATCAAAAAGGCTGAAGAAAAACACTGTTAAACCATAAAACCAAAACTGTCACATGTAAAGTGAAAACAATCGTAAAGCTACATGTCAAAAAAGCAAGTATTTTAGCAAACGGCAGACAAAAGCATCAAAAGGGTGCAGGAAAAATCAAAACCAAAAACCGATAAATATATCTGCATAGTTTGTCAATGCAAAGTCCTGTCAAAATGTGCTGCCAGTGCAGTCGTGTGAGGGGAAAAAAACCCAATAAAATACTTGACAAGAGCAAAAGGGCAGCATTTTTTGTCAAGCGCGAAAGAAAATTGACAAAAGGGTAGATTTGTCACAAGTGGGAAAACGTACATCCAAACACAAAACTTGTAAAAGACAAAGCAAGTGTTCTAAACAAACGTTTGACAAAAATCAAACAGGCTAAAAAGACGTGTTAACCATACGACACTTGCCAAAACCAAAAGGGGCGAATATTTGTTGCACAAAAGACTGCATGTGTTGTGGGGGAAAAAACAGGTTTTGCCAAAGGCTGCAAACACAATGTCCTGTCAATGTTTTGCCTTTGCTGTTGTGTTCGCAAAAGCTAAAAAAATGGCTGGCAAAAGGGAAGCATTTTGTCGTAAGAAAGTTAAACACTGTATAACAAGACTTCTGGTTTATGGCACGGTGTCAAAATAAAACGATTGATAAAGGCAAAAAGGGGTTCGCAAACTCAATGTCAAACCAAAAAACGCTTGACAAAACCAAAAGGGGGACAAACGTAAAACTGCCATGAAATAAAAAGAATTTGGCAAATGTCCCGCCTATCATGGCGTGTCTCAAAAGCTAAAACCCAACAGCCAAATACTTGCCTTTTGCTTTTGTCAAGTGTAAAAGTTGACCACATTGTGACATCTCATGCATACGATGTCAAGAGCAAAACCTTAGAAAAGCCAAATGAAACAATGTCCCACACATGTAAAACCTTAACACATAGTGTCCAAAAATACACAAAAAAGTTTTTACAAACAGCAACGTTTGACAAATGCAAAAGGAATCAAAAAGTGAAACCATAAACGTGCCAAAACCAAACAAGTGATTACTCTATTTCTGTCACGCAAGTTACATGATGTCATAAAAGCCGGAAACATTGGACAAAAAGAATGAACCACTGCAAGATAAACAATGTTCTGCTGATGTTGTCCCAAAAGCCAAGAAGCGCATTCTTTCCACAAGGTAACCAAAGCGTAACGCAAAATATGTCAAAGCCAGAAACCGCAGAAGTCCAAGAAACTGTGAAATCTTGATAAAGGGCAAAAGAACAAGTGACGAAGGCAAAACTGCAAAACGAGAAGTCTCCACTACACCATGGTGACAAGACAAAGCACCAATTTTAAAAACTGTAAAACATTTGCCGAAGCAAAAGAGGATCAAGAAAGCCAAAGAAAAATGAACACTTGTCAAAACTACATAATTTGTATAAATAATAGAATGAAAAAATTGTATATAGTATAAAAGAACTCAAACACTAACATCTTGTCCAAACAAGTGTTCTCAAACATTTGATAAAGACAAAACGGGATCAAAAAGGCTAAAGAAAAAGCAAAAGCAAAAGTTGAACTACCAAAAGTATTGCTGCAAATAACTGCATGATGTCATGTGACAAAAGCAAAGCGAAGGTTCTAAACAGCGAAAACGCCAAAGTCTTGCCCCTGCTAAAGTGAAAGAAATGCTTGGCAAAAGCCAAAGGGGGCAATCATTTTGAGTCAATATATTGCCGACTTTGAAATGCTACTTTTCATTCATTCATTTTCTTTGCCGCTTATCCCCATTAGGGTGTGTGTGGAATGTTTGTGTGTGAGACAAAGCGAAATGTTAAACCTGAAACCGTTTTTGTCAAGCGTTCACCACCAAACACAAAACTGCCAAACAATTTCCTGTGTGCCATCCCAAAAGCCAAATAAATGTACAATTACTTTACAAAGGGATGAACAATCCCGCCACAAATGTAAAAAGTTAACCGGTTTTAACGAGCCTTGAGGTCCCCCACAGGAGAAGATGCCCGTCTGCTCAATGTCTACATATGCTAAGCTAACGTTACGTTGTTATTTCTATGTAAAGCACCAATCACTGCACAGCACGACGTCTTGCCTACGCTGTGGTGTTACCCAAGCCCAAAACCAAAAATCAAATGGGGGACACGCGTGTTTTTAAAGGAAAAAAGAAAAGGTAAGCACTGTAAAACATAAATGCATCACGAGACATCTCTTGTCAAAGTAACACGTGTCAAAGCGCAAACCTTGATAAAAGCATGGGATAAACAATTCATTTGGTGTATCATTCATGTTCAACATCCCCCTTGTCCCTTTTTGATCATGTATACACGCATTCCGCCCCACGTCCGATTTTTGCGTTGAATTCCTTCCCCGTTTGCCCAGACACGCAGGTTATTTCGTGTATATTGGCGCCATTTTATTAACTGGGTGGACTGTTTTTTTTAATATGGTTATTTGTTTTTATATTTTCTCATTGCTGCTTGCACTTTCTGTGATGCCCCTGATGTTTGCTAATGTAAGCATGATAGTGTTCTCTTTTTCTTTGCCTGCATCTGCTTTTCTTTCTGACCCGTTTTCCTTCAGCCTATTTCGGGTATTGGCATTTGAATGTGTCGTCAATATATCTGTTTTCTCGCTCATCTGTAAGCAAGTTGGTTCTTGCTATGGAAAGTCTGTTCTATATGAATACTTGTGTGAAAAAATGTATAAACAAAACTAATGTCAAAAAAGCCAAAGGAAATAGCAAGTGTTAGAACAAAACTGAAAATGGGAAATGGGCAACAAAAAGGTTGAAGCAAAATATTTAATATTTAAAAAGACCAATATTTAAGTCTTAAAGTAATTTTGTCAGAAAGGCCAAAGAAGTGTTGGCCCAAGTTTAAAAAGAACCACTCAAACTCATAACCCAATTTCCCTTTACATGTCACGCCAGAAGCAAAAGAAATACTTGACACAGGAAGACCAAAAAGAATACAAATAAAAAAAAAACACAAAACAAGGGGGGGGAATATTTTTTATTCACAAGCGTGGATCACTAGAGCAGGTGATTTTTAATGATCGACACCACCTTCAATTTGAGGGAAGGAGCTCATCAATGAAAATCGCCTGCTGTGGAGAAACCGGTTGTAGAGAAAACCTGCACACGTGTGGCTTTAGAAGAAACATGCATGAAACATATTGCTGTTTTTGCTGTACAATTTGTGGCGCACCTACTGTAATGAGGATAGCCGGTATAGAGAATGAATGAATGAATGAATAAACGCCCCCTCTGGCTGGAAAGAGTACTGCAGCTGTCTTAGTCATTCGCAAACCCGGAAGGACACAATGCAATTTTTTTTAAGCCCGTTGTCCCACACAGACCAGCTACATCCATATTTAGGTAACATTTATGTTAAGGTGTTAAATGTAAAACACAAATAACTGCCTATGTAGACATTGTGTAAAAAAAAGGTGACATTTCACATTTTTTTCAAGTGATAGCACAATTTTTCTTGTACAATTTAATGTATTTTTTCCCGTAGAACTACGTGTGTGTTTAATGCATAAGTCAAATAGTGGAAACTCAGCTTGCAAAAACCTTGTTATATGAATTGGGCTTAGACAGTCCCATTCCATTTAATAAAACAAATATTCAAAATACAGACATAAAAATCAGGTGCCGCCCAGGATTTTGAATGTATTGCACTGCTATATAAACTGCCCTCCCCTGGGGCAATAATGCATCAAAGTAATGGATGCCAACCACCCTAAAAGCCAATATGCTGCTCTCCCAGAATCCCCAATGATCACGGCGTCCCCTTTGCTTAGCGTCCTGAAAATCTCCTGTCCATTGGGAAATTAATTTAAACAAATCTGTGTTTTTAGTATATAATGTAGTGTATTAATGTAAACGTACCTTCAGTACGTAAACGTACCTTTTGATTTCTGTAATCTGCGTTCCCCGCCGCCTCCATTAAGCTCACCTTATTAACATTTATTTGTTTTAATTTCATTTGGTACAATTCCTGAGCATGGCTCAGGTGGTAGGAGTGGCTGGCTCCCAACCAGAAGGTCGCGGGTTCGATCCTCCGCTCACTTGTGTGATCATGTCAAAGTATCCCTTGAGCACCGGTACTGAACCCCCAGTTGCTGCGATAACACTCGCCATGATGTGACCTTAGTTGTCAGTGTGGCGTAGCGCAACCATATAAAAAAATATATATTTTCAACACTGAAATGCCAGCAGAAACATGAAATCCTTACTGCGCTTTGCAAAGTTGCGCCTCAAAATATGACCGTTTCGTAGTGCTGGGAAACGTGTCCTGTTTACAAGCAGGTCCTGGTCTCAACATCACGTGCGAGTGTCAAGTATCGGCGCGCTGAGCCAACGTGTGAACAAAGGCTGCTGTGTTGTGTTGGTGTGCTACGAGTGGAATGCGAGAGGAAAAGCAACAATGTGACAATTCACGTTCTTCTGTCACGTTGAAAGATCTCTGGCCTATGCCGTGACGTTGCCGGGAGCAGCTGCTGTGATGTCGTCATTCAGCAGCCCATCACTTGGGAAAACATTAGTCTGATTTTCCCTTTTTAAAAAAACAAACATAAGGGGGGGCCTGTGGTGAAAATAGGGGCCTGTTTGTGTTATTAGAGGAGGCGGTTGCCGTGGAAACTGCTTTTTCTCAGACATGCCACATTCAGTTATTTCAGACATCTGAAAATGCCAAAGTCTTGCCCATGATGTGGTGTCCTAAAGCGGAAAAAATGCTTGGCAAAAGCCAAAGGGGGCAATCATTTTGTGTCAAAATATTGCCGACTTTAAAATGCTACTTTTCATTTACTCATTTTCTATGCTGCTTATCCTCATTAGGGTCGCGGGTATGCTGGAGCCTATCCCAGCTGGCACATATGCCCTGCCTAAAATGCGATTAATGGCGTGGCAATGTTTTGCTTATACTATTTATAATTTTTTTAAAAAAAAAGCAAAATTCTTGATAATGCAAAAGGGGACAACTGTAGCTTTCACGCGTGTGTGAAATGGTCGAACTGCTTGATGAAAAGTCTTTTGTACGCCAGAAGCTAAAGAAAAAACATTTGACAAAGGTGAAAAAGTTCCACAAATGTAAACCACAAAGCAGAACTGCATTAGCTTTAAACAGCAAAACAGGACAAAGGCAAAGGGGATCAAAATGTCATGAAAAAGCAACGCAGGTACTCGACAAATGCAAAAAGGGACAGCATGTGGAAAAAGATAACCCCCATAAAACTGTGTGGAATGTTTCTGTGTGAGACAAAGCGAAATGTTAAACCTGAAACACCTGACAAAGCCAAAGGGGCAAATCTTTTTGTCAAGTGTAAAAAGAAGTTCACCAAACACAAAACTGCCTAACAATTTCCTGTGTGCCATCCCAAAAGCCAAATAAATGTACAATTACTTTACAAAGGGATGAACAATCCCGCCACGAATGTAAAAAGTTAACCGGTTTTAACGAGCCTTGAGGTCCCCCACAGGCGAAGTTGCCCGTCTGCTCAATGTCTACATGTGCTAAGCTAACGTTGCGTTGTTATTTCTATGTAAAGCACCAATCACTGCACAGCACGACGTCTTGCCTACGCTGTGGTGTTACCCAAGCCCAAAACCAAAAATCAAATGGGGGACACGCGTGTTTTTAAAGGAAAAAAAAGGTAAGCACTGTAAAACATAAATGCATCACGAGACATCTCATGTCAAAAGTAACGCGTGTCAAAGCGCAACCCTTGACAAAAGCATGGGATAAACAATTCATTTGGTGTATCATTCATGTTCAACATCCCCCTTGTCCCTTTTTGATTATGTTTGTGTTATTAGAGGAGGCGGTTGCCGTGGAAACTGCTTTTTCTCAGACATGCCACATTCAGTTATTTCAGACATCTCCACAACCTCTTGGAAGTTAAAAGAGTAGCCGAGCAGAGATTAGAACCTGTAAGCGTTGACATTTTGGGATGGACTCATGTCAAGCGTGTACGGAGCGTCATGATGGTGCATGATATCCTGCACAGTAAGAAGGGAAGACAAGGCATCCCGAGAGCCTGACCAACAATGCTAAGCTGGTCTTTTATTTGATCAAAATTTGCGGTGCTGGTGTCACATGATGAAACCATGGCAGGATTAGATAAAATCAAAAACATATGCTCTGCTATTGAATGTCCAACTTGATTTCTTTTGGCGTACTGCATACCCAGGAAGAATCAAAACGGTAAGCATGAGACCCCAAATGGAATATTTGGGTTGCAAAACATTAAAACAGATGTTGCTGTAAATGGTGGTGTCCCTGTCCGCTTTCCGGACGTAGCGAGCTAAGCTTTTGTCTAAGTCCATTTTTAACAACACACAGTGAGCATCTGGTTGTGGGATCAGCGGATCATCCATCGAACCCCGCCAGAACCCGTCCGCTCCACTCGGAGCTTTCATGCAAGGGTGACTGGGATCTTCCAAAGCTGTACTGAGCGCTGTGACGCAAACACGCTCGAGCAGCAGCGCAGACGGGGATCCATCGCGCCAAACTGTATGTTTCCCATTAACACAGACATGGCTTCAAAGTGAAGGTCACGCCTTCAAACCTCAAACATGGACACCCGCCCCTCTTAGAGAGGAAGAAAGAAAAGTAAGAATTGCAAATGGGCACGCAAATTATGCAAAACCCCCTAAAATCCCTTTTTTCTTTTTACTTTGAGTTTATAAAAAGCAGGCGTTGCCAAGCACGTCGTCATCTCCTGCATCATCTCTGATTGCACTCGGAGGTTTTGGAGGTTAAGAGACAATCCTGCAGCGCCGCATGACGACTGCTCTCCTTTAAGTCGAGCCGAAGGAGCGGGCTTGTTTTTCTTTGACTCGCCGCCATGGCGCATGTCGGGAAACCTTGGCGAGGGATGCAGCACGGACACAGGTCTCTATTCCCCATTAAAGTGTCGACATAAACCGTTCAGCGATCGATGATGAAGTTAAGACAACACGCTGACATAAACACACCCACTTTTCATAGAACTGACAACTTGTCGACATAAATGGTTGCTGACCAACGCTTAGCTAGACTGGAGATACCGCTACATGTTTTCATGTTGTAGCCATTTTGTATTATGTTTTTCTTTCTTTGTGTCCCGGGAAAACAATGTAATTAAAAAAATTAATGTATTTAAAAATTCAATGAATGCATAAAGGTTAGGACTTTCAATGGCATTGAGCATGGGGATAAAAGTAAATTAAAATGAATTATGTAGCATTACCCCAAGCCGCACGGTGGATGAATGGGGTAGATGTTGGCCTCACAGTCAGGAGGTTCAGGGTTGGAATCTCCACTGGGCATCTCTGTGTGGAGTTTGCATGTTCTCCCCGTGTGTGTGTGTGTGGGGGGGGGTTCTCCGGGTACTCCGGTTTCCTCCCACATTCCAAAAACATGCATGTTAGGTTAATTAGTGACTAAATTGTCCATTACAGTGTGAATGTTTGTTTGTCTGCCCTCCGATTGGCTGGCGACCAGTCCCGGGTGTACCCCGAAGTCAGCTGGGATAGGCTCCAGCTTACCTGCGACCCTAATGACGATAAGCAGTATAGAAAATGAATGAGTTTACCATTACCATGATTTCTTTTTTTTCTATGAGTGAAACTAAAATTTAATGTACCATTTCTTTTATTTTAAAATGCGGTCTTTTATTAATAGATTAGCTTAAATAAAGTGCTTATGTTAAAAACAGTATCCTTCTTGCAGGCCCAGCAGTGTCTTACTGTGGGAAATGCCATTCATGCTGTTTAGTATTTTTTTAAAAAATACTTTTAATTGCATCCAGCGTGTTTGTCAGCACACATGACTTCTAACAAGCAGCGCTTACCAGTTAGCATTGGAGACCCCACTAACTATTTGGCTCTAAAGTGGAACGCTCCTGATGTACAAATACCAATTTCACCCGTTTTCAGGGAAACGCGCCTCTAAAATAAGACAGTATTTGAACCCGCCGTTGTGCAGGACATCACATGTGAGCAGATGTCTATGCTCAGTATGTGGATTTATAGGAACGGTTTGTTTCTGACATTCTTGATCACATGCAAGCAAACTCCAGACGCCGTGCTGCGTTTCCTGTTATTGAACTCCCTGTTGCTATAGCAACTGGCCTAACAAACAGCCACCGGTTGCCAAGGACGACACCGTGTTTGTTTGGCCACAAAACAGATGTTAGGCGATCCTAAAGGGCAACACCATTATTTGATTTTTATCCACTTTTTTCCGTGGGAATATTTTCCATAGTATGCTTTATCAGCTACTAATTCCCATGTTTGACTGTGTGTGTGTGTGTGTGTGTGTGTGTGTGTGTGCGCGCGTTGACTGCAGATGCAAAGCGCCAAGTCAAACAACAAGCCTTGGCAGGTAGGCGGGGCTCTAACAGTGTATGTAGAGTATTTACATTTTTTCTTTTTCTTATTTATGTAGTGCATTTTCTCATCCTCAAAAATCACTAATATGTATATAAAGGTTAGGATTTTACATATGTGTGTATATATATCTTTTTTAAATGGCAAGAAATGTCATGTACAGTATATTGAATGATATTTTAAGTCATACATGTACATGTGTATGTAGATTTTAGCAGTAGTTAGCACTGGGAAAAATGTCAAACATGCATATTAGTGATATTTGAGGCCTTGGAAAAACATTGCCTTTTTAATGGCATTGCGCTAAAAAAAAACAGAAAATACATTTAAATATATGCCTATTAGTATAACTTTTAATGGCGTTTCGTACAGGAAAATAAATAGGTATGTACTTTGTAGTCCTGGAAAAAATATATAATAAATCAATAACTGATATATAAATATGACTTTTAGTGGAATTGACCCCTGAAAAAATATCAGGAACTAATGAATGTTTAATTTTTAAAGGCATTTAATGCTATAAATGTTAATAAAATGTATTCATTAAGTATGCACCTGTTTGAAAAACGATGTATTAGAGCCACATAAAAAAACGGAGATTTCAAGATTAAAAATGGTCATTTTATGAGAATAAGTTGTACTTTTATGAGAACAAAAGTCCCTATATTTTGAAGCTGAAGACCAAAGGTTGCATAAATCGCCTGTCGTAGCTGTCTCAGGCAACGCCCGCTACGACGGAGTATTGAAATAGACAAATAGAGATTGTGAGAATAAAGGCGTGAATTTACCACTTACTGTGTTTTACGGGCATTGCCTGAGACCGCTATGAAAAGGGGGCTTTATGTGGAGGTGAGATGATGTCCCGTTCTAAATAAAAAGTTGCCTGAAGCAAGAGGAAAGTTGAGAAACAAGTTTACTAACTTAACTTTTATTCTTGTAAATGTAAGACTTTTGTAATATTACTAGTTTTTTCTCTTAATTTACTTTATTCTGAATCTCATTATTTTATACTCGCGTAACAGGCATTGCCTGAGAGCTATAAAGACTTTTGTGATCATTGGCCAGGGTCAAAGGTAATACGACTTTTATTGTTGTAAAAGCACAAGTTTTTCAAACTAGCGCCATGGGAGGACGAGAGCCTGCAGGTTTTCTTTCCAGGCGGCCACCACAGCAGGTGATCAACACTCCTCAATTTGAGGGAAGGAGCTCATCAATTACTGCGACTGACTGGTCCAAAACCAGCTGGGACAGGCTCCAGCGTACCCCGAGACCCTGACAAGGATAAGCAGCATGGAAAAGGGAGGGAGCTCATGGATTCAATCACCTGCTGGAGAAACCGGCCCTCCATGGCACAAGTTTGAGACCCCTGATTTAGACGCTCCCTGGAAGAAATGATTTAAAAAAAAAAAAAAAAAAACATGACATAAAAAAACGTCTAAACGGACGGCTTTTTGATGCGTTGAGCCTTCAACGAAAAACGGCGTACAAAGCAAGCAAACAAAAAGTTGGGTTGTACCTTCCCAAGGGTCAAAGGCCAACATGTTGCCATGGCGACGTGCTGACTCATCCTGATTGCAGCAATCAGCGACCTGACCTGATAATGACGATGACGGCCGACGCTTTGTTGGCCACACGGTGCGTACACAATGTGTAGGAGGTTGCGTGCGCTTTTATGGAACATCACGCTGTTGCCGTGGCAACCAAACCATGGGGTATATTTTGTCTGCAAGAAAGGAACAGGAAGCCCAACAGCGATACCACTTAGCGCCACTAGAGGCGATGCAGAGAATTATCCCGTGCAGGTTTAACATAATGAATAGTTTGGTTGAAGGGCAAAAATGAGGTTTATAATTGGCCTTGTAATTTGGACTCCCCGTACATTTTCAGTACGCAGAGCGGCAAACTCCGCCCCCCGCAGCCCAAAATGGTCAAGCCCAATCCTCCCCCTGAGGGACGCCTCCTCGCCCCCACCCTGTAATCAGTAAGCGCTAAAGCTGCTGCAGAAAGAAGCAGGCGGCAAACGTACAATTACATTGACGACGCCCGCCGTGCTCTAATACTCATGAATTATTTAAACGGAAATATTTTGCATTTAATGTAATGAAAATAAACTAAGAACCTAAACTCATTTGTCTTATTTGTTAATCGATGAAGTGTTAAATTGAAACACTTTTTCATTTCATGTGTTAAAGTGTTTTGTATTTAATCCGTTTGAACAAATAATCTGAAAGTCCAAATGTAACCCAATATGTTTGTATGCTTAGCGTGTTCTTACCGTGTAAATGTGTGAAATGTTTGTGCCACGCAGGATAATGTCGTGTTACTTCCAAATAATTACTTATTAGATGGATTTAATAAGTGCTTTAAATTGAATGTGTTCAGTAAAAATATTTTTTTGTACTTAATGTGTCAATAAATGTCATTTTTACCTTCTGAGTTGAATGTGTTGTGTATGTAAAGGAAGAGATTTTTTATTTGCTTTTAATTGTTGGAAAGTAAGACTAACTTAATTTGTCCTTTAAGTTTGAATTGGAATCTATTAATACATATATTTAATGTGTGATTTATGAATAGAAAATATATTTTTCTTTATAAATAAAATATTTTGAACTACATGTTTTGTAATTTACTTTTACGGTTAATTTAAAATGTTACTTAAAAGTAAGAATTTTACTTACTTTGTCCTTAAATGTAGTTCTTTATCTGAATTTGTAGAGTATTTCATGTGTTACATTAAAAGCTGTCGTGAATTATTTCACTGCAATGACTGTTTTTACTCAAAATATTACAAGTTTATTCCCGTAAAATGGTTGACTTTTCTTTTAGTTACTTTCTACTTGTAAAATTACAGAAATTGTTTTCAATTTCTGGTGGATTTATTTATTTTTTTTAAATTTTTCAATTTGTTGGTCTTTTTTCATAATATTTTGACGTAATTCTCCTAATACTATTACTTTTTCCACAAACTAATTTCCCAAAAATGGCACCTTTTTTTGGGTTCGAATATTTTGACTTCATTTTTGTTTCAAGTTTTGCTATAATAAATAAATGTGATGGTGAGAGCCTCATGCGCTCATCGAAAGAGGCGCATGTGGCCCCCGTAGCGTCCCAACCCCTGCTGTAGTCTGTCAATGATTCTGGAGAGCAGCAGCGGCAGAGGAGGGTTCTTGAGTGGGAGGAGAAAGAGCAGCATGCCAGTGAGGCCGCTCCCACTTCTGCAAAAAAAACAAAAGTGCCTCAAAAGGCGAGGCGAGCGCGCACACAAGTGCATTCCGCGCAGGTGAATTTGCGTCTGTACCTCTCGGATCCGAAGCAGCAACATGCCAAAGTGTCCCAAATGCCAGAAGGAGGTCTACTTTGGTAAGACGGCCCCACAGGACCTTCTTATTTGCCGCTTGGCCCAAACAAGGAAACAGGAAGCCGCTTTTCTTCTTACTCGTGTAGCTTCTGTCTGCATGCCTGCTTCGTTTGCTACGCCGTAGTTGCTACAAAGCGGGCAGCTGTGGCACTTGGAGCTCTTGCAGTAGAACTTCCTTCCGTCCATAATGCATCGCTTTCTAATACCAATGAAGTGGCGACCTGGTACTTTGGTGAGGCGTAGTTCAGCCATTGGAAAAAAAGAACCGAATTGTGCACTTTGACCTTTTGCTTGCCTGCTGTGCTCCTACAAGAATGTTTGTACTGCACGCGGAAATGCCAGTCTGGCAAAAACGACAAACAAACGGGCCCAATTTCTCGCTTAGGAATGGGTAGAAATAGAATTCATCGGTTCCAGGGTCAAAGCGAGGCCCCGCTTCACTGCCGCCAAAACCTTGAATGGGCGTCCAGGAGAGGTTTGGCCACTTTGACGGGCCGCGCAAGCGTAAAAAGAAGCGGCGCGCTGCTGTCGGGGGTCAGGGTGATTGAAAAGTAAGCCCCCTACTTTCAAACACCCAACACTTGATCGTTGAAGTTTTGATGTCGGTAGTTGATTGGTCTATTGTTGAACACACCCCCTTCAACTCGCTGCCCTTTGTCTTCCGAGAATCTACTGCACCAATGGTAACCTGTTTGCCGTGTAGCAAAAAAATATACTAATAAAAGTACTTCATCTGCTTAGTCACTGCACTGCTGGTATTTTCAACACTACTGCATATCAAATAACAATATATAGGGTATATGATTCTATCTTTATATATAAAACCAGCGCTGAAGGTTTCATTGTTTCTGCTGTTATTGGTCAAACGTCAATACAAATAACTTTATTGACAAAGTTTTTCCACAATGAACAAGTGGTTGCTGTTTCGTGGTAAATACGGCCTTCTACGGTACCTATTTTTAGCCGTAACGAATCATTTCGAGCATAAAAATGACAAAATGAAATGACAAAATGACAAAATACAAACACAAGGCAGAAGCAGCGTTCTAACCGGGAATGTAGTACTCTACATTGGCCACTAGGTGTCGGTGTTTGGCGAGACGAGGGCCAGCCAACGGTGGCGGGGAACACATTTAATGTGACACACAAGTGTAGGAGAGTTTTTTACGTCTTAGGTGGCCTATTATGTCTGCTATGCGAGTGCTATGCTGCCATTACGATACATTGATCAGACAATTGCCACCGCAACAAAAAGGAACTGCTAACGTGAGAGTCTGTTTCATTTCTTCTGATCTACTCTCTTGGGTAATAGGAGTGTAGAGGTGACTATAGGGGTGTTATTTCACATCTAGGGGGCTCTGATAATGTTATAGTGTATTTAGAAGAGTGTAAACAGGTTTTCTATTTCTTATTTTCTCTTATGTCTACTATTTTGGGTAATGGGAGCGTAAAAGGTGACTATAGGGGTGTTATTTCACGTCTAGAGGACTCTAACAAGTGTATTTAGAAGATGGTAAACATGCAGGGTTTCTGTCTTATTTTGTTTTATGTCTACTATTTTGGGTAATGGGAGTGTGTAGGTGACTATAGGGGTGTTATTTCCTAACTTCTGGGCTCTGTTTGTATTTAGAAGATTATAAACAGGTTTCCTTTGTCTTATTTTCTTATGTCTACTTTGACTAATGGGAGTGTAAAGGTCACTCTAGGGGTGTTATTCCATGTCTAGAGGGCTCTAATAATTAAAAGCATTGTAAGATTGTAAACCTTTTGGTTTTCTTTAGGTCTTGTTTTCTTTTATGTCTGCTATATTGGGTAACAGAAGTGTAAAGGTGACTATAGGGATGTTATTTCATGTCTAGTGGACTCTAATAAAAAAAAAATTTTTTTTTAGAAGAGTGTAAATGGGTTGTCTACGCTACGAAAATATTCATTTGTTATTATTGGAATTTCCTTATCGGTGTGGATTGTGGGGCACATTAAACGATTGTCCGTGTTGCTAACGTCGCATCACAACGTCGTGCACGTGTGAAAAGTGTCCAGACAAAACAGTACGGCTTCATTTTGATAACACCCTCTGTGTGGCGGCGTAAAGCCAAAGAAAAAGCAAAACCTTTTCCTTAGCTTTGTGCGTGTTTGACGTGAGAGGCGTCTTTTCCTAAAACTGTGGGCGGAATGTCTGACGTTTTGTATCATCCGCTAACTGTCCCCTCTTCCTGACCTCATCGTGCGTCTTTGGAGGATTTCCGCAGCAATTAGGGTGATGACATAACACGGGATCATGGTAGATAAACATTCCCATTCCTGCCGCTGCCTCCTTTTAACCTTGAGATTCCCACCACAGGAAGTGCACTGTGCAGAAATACCAACGTGTGAGTCTCTCATCTTATTTATGTCCAGTATGTCTTGGTGTCTACTATATTGGGCAAATGGGAGAGTAAAGGTGGCCATAGGGGTGTTATTTCTTGTTCTAGGGGTCTCTATTGTTAAAATGTGTATTTGGAAGACGGTAAGCAGATTTTCAATGTCTTATTTCTCATTTTGTTTACTTTACTGGGCTATAGGGGTGTTATTTCATGTTCTACGAGGCTCTAATGTTAAAATGTTTATTTAGAAAACAGTAAACAGATTTTCTATGTCTTAATTTCTCTTGTTTACTTTACTGGGCTATAGGGGTGTTATTTCATGTCTAGAGACTTCCAACGTTGTTAAAGTGTGAATTTCGAAGGTGGCAAACATGTTTTCTATGTCTTATTTTCTCTCATGTCTATTATATTGGTTAATAGGAGTCGCCTTTTAACCTTTCAATGACACTAAAGCAGGAAGAGAATAGAACTAGAATGGAATGTTAAATGCGTGCGTGTTGACTTTATTTTGTAGGCTCGCGTACACTAGGAGCACCATCCATCTTTCCGTCATGGAATGCAGAAAATTGTCCAACACACACACACACACACACACATAATGGGTTTTCCCCCTAGCAGCTGTGTGTGTGCGTGCGTGTGTGTGCAGATAAGCACATAAGTCGCATAAAAACGTAAGTAAAATTCCATTTAATTAGGAGTTAAGGAGCGCGATGGCTTGCTTGCTTTTTCTCGAGATTCTTAGTCACCCGTGAACGTTACTCTTGCTGAAGAGGACTGGAACGTTTTGGTTCCCGGTGGGGGGGGCTCAGTCCAAAGATAAAAACAGCGTCTTTATCACACTTTATCAAGTCCGTCTTTGCAACATTCCAGGTCCACGCCCAAATGGCTTTGGGTTATTCCGGTTGCCGTTTAATCTCCAAACCATCTGCACGCGCAGCACGAGGTAGAGGGGCAGTGCCCCACCAATGCCAGCAGATGGTCCTGTTGCCCCCCCCTCCAGTATGTTTTATTCGAGATTTTTGTACATTGAAAGACGTTTAAACAAAAAGTTATATTTTGTACAGTAACATTTCGGTGTAATGTAGTGCTGTGGTTCTCCGCTGCTGGGCCGGGACCCAAAAGTGGGTCGCAGAAGGCAAATATAAAATTTACAGGCAAATGTCTGATTTTGTGGCTTTTTTGGTGTTTCATTTTAATGTATCTTCATTCATTTAAGTTTTATTTTTGTGCATTCACTTATAATAAAATGCCGTCATTCTGGGTTTTTTTCTTCCTAAAATGCACTTTGGATGAATTATGTGTATGAATAATTGAGGTGATTTTTTTTCTTAAACTTTTGCTTGGTTTGACTTTGTTTAAAAAGTGTAAAATATACAAATAAAATAAATGAAGGAATAAATAAGTATGACTTAAAAGTGTTAAAATGACAAATGTGTAAAATATAAACATAAATTAAAATGACTAGTGGGTCACAATTTCATGAACTTTTGAAAATGTGTGTTTAAAAAAAAATTATTTTAAAATTTTTGTAACATTTTAGTTAATGCATTTATTTTATCGAATTTTTAATATTGAAATATTAGAAAATTGTAAACAATCTTGCCAAAATATTGTATAAAATAAACTTTTTAATGTGGACTGTTTTTCTAACTTTTAAGTTGTTATAATTTTTCTGTGTAGGATATCAGTGTGACGTTTTAAAATTTTTAAAGGGTTATATTTTTTATGTATATCAGTATTACTAATGTGATTTTTATTTTTACTATAGTTAATGTTTTCTCTTTGTTTTGCTATTAATTTGAAATATTTGGAAATTTGACTTTTTAATGTGTGGGGCACCCACACACCCAAAAAATTAATACATACTATATATTTTTAATGTAGTAATTTTTTTTTATTAAATGGGTATCATTCCTTTTGTGTAAGTGTAACATTTACCAAATTTTAATTTTTTTATTGTATTACATGATTTTTATTTTATTTTTGATTGAAATATTGCAG
This sequence comes from Oostethus manadensis, assembly GCA_024372805.1. Classification (NCBI taxonomy): domain Eukaryota; kingdom Metazoa; phylum Chordata; class Actinopteri; order Syngnathiformes; family Syngnathidae; genus Oostethus; species Oostethus manadensis. The sequence continues at coordinate 479,280 of QODF01000176.1, forward strand.
TACATAAATGTTTTTAAAAGATTGCCATATACTGTTAAATTATCCTTATACTATATAGTTAAATTATAATTTTTTTATTATAGTTGGGGAGCTTTTTTTTTTGTTGACATTTTTGAATGTTAACATTGTATTTCTGATGGCTGCATATAAAGCTTTAGTTTTTCCTCCAAAATTGTGGCAATTTTTTCCCCACTGGTACGGCTCATTGGCCTTTTATCACGAGGGTGTCTGCCTGGCAACCAGTCACACACCCGGGCGTGCCGTCATTGAGCTAGCCGCCATTTCACTGTGGAGGGCGGGCGAGGAAGCAGAAATGTTTGACGAGTCGGCGGTAGTGAACGGTGTCTTGTTTTTTTGCAGCGGAGAAGGTGACGTCGCTGGGCAAAGACTGGCACCGACCATGTCTCCGGTGTGAAAAGTGCACCAAGACGCTCTCACCGGGCTCCCATGCCGAGGTGAGTCACGTGACTTGGCAATGGCAGCCATGACGGTACATGTGCACATACAGCATCTAACCTTTACACGTCGCCTTGCAGCATGACGGCAAACCGTACTGCCACAAACCCTGCTACAGTGCACTGTTTGGACCCAAAGGTAAGCTTTCGTGAGGAGAAGATATGCATTTTCACGCCCACGTGACCATCCTTTATCATTTTGCTTGCAGGGTACGGACATGGCGGCACGGAGAGTCACACTTATTAAATGAACTATTGGACTTCATGCAAATAAACTTTTCAGTGTTCAACCTCAAACTGCTTTCTGTGGCCTTTTCTATTAGCAGTTGTTTTGTTATGAGCATATATAACAATTGTGACTGTTGACCCATTTTTACATTACGATTATGGCACGTATATATTATGTGATACATAAATGTAGTTTACTGTACACTACGAACGAATAACCTTCCCTTTTATTACGTGGTGATTGGTCCGGCGGCCTCGGCGGCAGCCTCGGGTCGCCAGTGTGCTGACAGTCGCCATGGCAACAAACCCCAACAAGCCCCAACAAACTGTGGGCCAATGTGGACGCCTGTGACACTCAAACATCATTAAGGCAGCTGTTCTCCGCCTGCCTAAGCAACATTATGTAATATCATAAACAATCACGTATGGAAATAGAATCTGTCCCGTGTACTAGCACTGATCGCGCATCCACAAGGACGGTAGGGCGGGGGGGGGACTCCATGACCCCAAGCCCAGGTTCAGGCCTCGTTGCTAATATAGCTACCGAAAGGACCCGGGCTCATGGATGTCCTCCTTGGTACTGATTTATCATAACGCACCCTGGTGGACAAACTGTGTAATTACACCATTCCGACAACGATTCAACTTCAATTTTACTATCTAGTATTGCTGGTATGTACAACTAAAATCCTAGTTAATAATGCGAGTTTTAAGATGAATGTTTTTTGTTAGTATGAGCTTTTAATTCTTACATTTTTCCTGCCTTTAAATGTCATTTAGTGTTTTTCTGAGCTCGAGCGGCGCGACGGCGCCCTCTGGCGGATGGTTGTGAAGCTGCAATGACGTCAAAAGCCCAGCCGGTAGTGTTCTTTCAAAACTAGTAATGTTTAATAAACAGTGCTTTGCGAATCATTGCTAAAAACACAAACGTGGTAAGAAAATCCCTTCCAAATAAAAAGAAATAACTTTACAGCCACCGTCAATTTCAAAAAGTACTTTTCCAATTGTTAGCGAACCCCCTTATGAAAATAGCATAGAAAGTATGCAAACATAAGACTTTCATTCATATATAAGTAGAGATATATAAATACTTCTTTTTACCTAAATAAACACTTTTGTCCTGGTGTGGGCTTTTTTCGAACATTTTTTGTCCCTAATGTTTTTTTTACTAACGCTCCTTGACCTCATCAATGACAAATATACATTAGTCTGCAAAACTCCTCTCTCTCTCTTTCTCTCACACACACACGCACGCGCACACACACACGCACACACCGTGCATAGATGCCAGTTGTCTCCCCTCCATGGTGGTTTAATCCCGCCTCCCAACAAAGGAAAATGACCTGGACATGTTGCCATGGCAACAGAGGCAGGCTCTGGCCCTGCGGGGGGCGGGGCTTAATACAAACAATCCATTGCACTTTCGTTTGTCACAGTTGTAGAAATAAATTAAAAAAGGGAGGCGGGGTGTGGATGAAGAAGGGAAAGCGCAAAACGTGTATATGATCATAATAATAAAGATAATAAACAAGAATATTCACAAACATAACTAGTAGGAGTCACGTTTCCCTGTATATGTACACTTTATAGATTTCTCTTCTGTACTTAAAGTCACGATTGTCATTCCCGGCTAGGAAAAGCGCCACCTTCGGTGTTGGACGGGACAGGTGCGTTCAAAGGGGTGGGGCGGTCCTAAGAAGGGTTCCAATGCAAAAGTGCTAAGGGTGGGCGTGGCTGGAAACAAGAAAAAGAAAAACCGTTGCAAAATTTTGCACTGCACAGAACCGGCGTGCCAAGAGTCTACTGGCTATTCTGCTCTCAAGGCGGTCCCCCTCCCACACATCACTGGCGGAAACTGAGAAAACCGAGCCACATTGAACTGCACGCGCTGACAAAAACAACAAGGCGCCAGCTGATCCGCATCCAAGAAGAGACCAGAAACCGGCGCGCTGCAGCAAAGCGGAGACTGCGGAGGAGCGCGTGGCGTGGCGCGGCAACATGCTAACGTTAGCATTTGTTTGACCAATCAGCTAGAAGCTCACGGAAGTGGACCGGCTACAACAAACAGCACCTGCTTTTTCCCTAGCGTAGCATGCAGTGAAAAAGAGGCAATAACTTCCACTCACGTGCAGTACCGGTCCAAAGTTTGCAGACACTCTCATGCTAGTCAATGAGGAACTTTTGATTGGCGCTTTATAGTCACACGCGCGGGGAGTCCGCGTTTCCCTGAACGCTCAACGTCAGTCTTCCTGATAATCGCTCTTCTCCGTCACTCCCAGTCGTCGTCGTCCTCGTCGCTGTCCGTCGAGTCGTCATCCTCGCTGTCGCCGCCCGTCTGCCGCGTGCCGTTGTGTTGCCGGGCGGCCATGACGGCCCGAGCGGCGGCGGCGGCGCGGTCCTCCGCCTCCTTCTGGCGCAGGGCGGCGGCCTTCTTTTCCTGCTCGGCGTGGCTTTTCATGTGGGCGCTGCGGCTTTTCACCTTGTAGAAGATCCTGCGGTGAGAAGGCAGAAGTAAGAAAGGAGTCGGATGTGGATGGAGTCAGGTTCCCGGAGCAGGGGGAAATTAGCATGCGAATACCAGGCTGCTTCAGGACCAAGTTCATAAAAAAAATATACACAACATAATATGCAGCCATATACTGTTGCTTGTACATAAACCAGTCAAAAGTGAATAGAGTGAGGTTCCCCGTGCTAGAAAAGTTAGCATGTCAATACTAGGCTGCTCTAGGACAATTTAGATTAAAAAAAACAAGAAATACACAAATATGTACGTATGTTATTGTACAATATTTTAATACTACACACACTGGCGGAGAGTGTAAAGAATGAAATTCCCCATGCAGGAAAAGTTAGCACAGCAAAACTAGGCATCTTTGGAGCGTTTGGCTTAAAAAAAAAAAAAAAGTTTGATATAAATATACTATACTAAAACACAAATTTGTGGAAATATAATAGAATGAGGTAACCCCTGTTTGAAAGGTTAGCATGTCAACATTGGGCCGTTTTAGGACCAATTTGATATTACAAATATAACAATAAATTATGCTGTCACTGTAGCTACTACATGGACCAGTCAGCAGTGTACGGAGTGAGGTTCCCCATGCTGGAAAAGTTAGCATGTTAATAGTGGCCTGATTTAGGGTACTTTGATTTTAAAGAAACATCAAACTCGCAAAAATGTTTGTGCAGATGTACAATAATATACTAAGCACACTGGTGGAGAGTATTTAGAATGAGGTTCTGCATGCAGGAAAAGTTAGCATGTCAAAACTAGGCTGTTTGATATATATGCAGTACTTGCACACACATTTGTGGAAAGCTCATAGAATGAGGTTCCCCCTGTTTGAAAAATTAGCACGTCAATATTGGGCTGCTTTAGGACCAATTTGATATTAAAAATATAACCAACATACATTATGCTGTCACTGTAGCTACTGCACCAGCTGGTTGATGACGTATGGAGTGAAGTTCCCCATGCTGGAGAAGTTAGCCTGTTAACAGTGAGCTGCTTTGGGATGGTTTTGATTTCAAAAACACAAACATGGTCATATTATCGTAAAATAGTACACTACGCACACTTCCCCAGGAAGTTGGGATGTAGATGGTAATAGTAATATGTTGGATGGAAATATACCAAAACAACAAACCAAAGACGCGAAGTGCAAGGTTGGTCTCAATGTCAGACGGGACATCGTGCTGTCGGTGTCACGGGTTGCCCGAACGCAGCCGGCAATAACGAGGCAGCTGAGGACGCACAGTGACTCCTCACCCGCTTTGTTTTGTTACGTGCTTGCCTGCTGTGAGCACAAGGTTGATGACTGACCTGCCACATTTCTTGCAGGGGAACTCTCCCTCGATGTCGGCCGGCGGCGGGACGGTCCTGGCGGCGGCGGCGGCGTAGCGCGGTTTGGAGGCGGGAGGGGGCGGACGACGGGCGGCGCTGAACTGAATCGGCGGTGGCGGCTTATCCCTCTCGATGACGTCCTCCTGGGTCCTCATGATGAGGACGGTGGCGGGCTGCCATGAAACGACAGGTGCGGTTAACGCTCTGGTGGGAGTTTCGGCGCAGAGCAAGAGTGAGACTTGGGGGTCAGGTTGTGATGCTAGAGTGCAAGGAACGCCATGTTGGCCGGGAAGGTAAAGAAAACTGAATCGGCGCTGGCAACACTCGTGATGAGATTATTACGCAAGCTTCAGAAGCTGCCAGGACGTAGTTGCTATAGCGGCAAACGTCCACAGGGGGGCAGTAGACGCAACTGACAGCTACGGCAGGAGTCAAGCGGAGTTGAAGGGGAAAACAGGAATTCAAACAGTTAGGAACTCATTTTTAGGCTTTTGTTTGCGTCTCCTAATGACTCATGGGGACATGCGTGTTTCCGTGAGTTTGAGGAGACAAATGAGAATTGTCTTATCAAGCTGTGACGCCCGGCATTCCATTTCTTGGAGTTACGGGCTCATAAAGCCTGAGTCACGTCCAGCATTCCTGCCATTTCCCGTGAGTCCGATTGGGCCGGCGCTGACGCACGGCCAAACAATGATGGCCGCACACAGGCTCTGTAAACACAACGCTATCCGCTTGTACCGCTTTATTTGCGCCTCGTAATCCGGGCACTCACGTTCTCGGCGGGCGGCAGCGTCAGCGGCCTTCTGGCGGGGCCGACATCCTGTTTCCTGTCAGCTGACCCGTCCCACTTCCTGCTGTCCTCCTCCCGCCGCTGCTGCTGCTGCTGCTGCTGCTCCGGTCTGTGAGAACCCTGCAAAGCCGAGGCGGACGTTGGTGAGGTGAAATTGTGTCTTCTGTTCATAACAACAACAATGTCGCCGCAGCCTGGTTGATAAACGCCATGTTTTATGTCATGGGAATGTCCCATCATGTGCATCCTTAGCTGCGTCTTTCTATAGAACGCACAGAAAAGAGAAAGTGACATGTGTGTTCATGTCTCACGTAAGGAGACTTGTGGATGATGGACAAAATTCCCCCCCCCCCCAAAAAAAGCGCTTTTCTTTTGAATTCAGCGTTTGCTTTCGACTGACCTTGTGGCCCGTCGTGTCCTCGTCGGCCGCACGGCTCTCCGACGGCTCCGTCTCGCCGTAGAGCAGCGTCCCGTTGCGTCCGATTTTGACGTGTTTCTTGTAGGAGTAGTAGAACTCCACGCACTGCGCCACCGTCTTGGTGCTCACCTGGGAGAGAAGCCTGGTCGGTGACACGCTACAATACTGGACACGTGGCCTCCTTGTAGCATCAAATGCCTGTGCTAATTTGGCCTAATGTCTTGGAGACCGTGTGCCTGTAAGTAATGTGCAACTATCATGATGATAAGGGGCTGGTAGGACAAGCTTCTGTCTGGCTTGGAGATTGCAGCCGCTGCGTCAGCCACCGACTAACTAAATACACACAAATGATTTTCAGTCCATTTCAATTCATTTGTGAGTAGAAAAATTACGTTTTGGTGTGAAAATACGTCGGTTTCATACATTTATTCATATTATTTATTGAAAATCGGTGAAAATACGGTCGCTTTTTTGGTACACTTTGAACCTTGTGGCTTCAACAACGAAGCGGCAGATTTATGGTCAAAAGAACTACAGTTCCCATGATGCCTAGAGTGAATGTCCTCAATAGAAGCTAATATCACATGTTTTCAAGTTTTATGCAGCGACTGATCGGACAAATCTTAAATAAGTTTGATCAAGTGCAGAAATACCACAGCTTCTGCTTGGAGCGCGGAAGCAGCCGGAAGAAAAGACGTCTCACATTTGACCGGAGCGAACGAGTGACACTGGGAACGCCGAGTGCAGGTAGGATTGCAAGGTTTATAGTCTTTCCGTGTGCTTATAGACAAGTGCGGCCTGGCAATGCAGCCCATGTATGTACAAAGTTTGGTAGGTGTGGCTTGAATCACATGGTCATGTGTTTCAAAAGCCTGGAGTGTGATGTGTCAGTCAATCATGGAGCAAACGTTGCAGAGCGAGGGAGCTTTTACTCCTGTGCACACACACGCCTACCTGTTTTTGCACCATGAAGAAGTCCTTCTTGTAGATGCTGAGGCCTTTGTTGAACAGACGTCGCTCTGCTGCTGACCAGCGGTCTGATCCTGACACATTTCAAAACAAACAAAAGCGGTGATATATGGCACCACTCAGCCAACGCGTGTGTGCGTGCGGTCGGGCAACTTCTTCCCTGCCCCCCACCTTACAAAACACACAGCCCATCACTTGATAAACAATGGCTCTCCTGTCTTCAGCCCGGGTGGGGGATTAAGCACATGCTGTAACTAACATACCCCCCCCCCCCACGCTTTTCCTCTCGGCTGTCCCGCTGACCCTGACGATCCTCCTCCAGTCACCCGTCGCCCCCAACACACACACACACACACACTTTCACTGGCACAGCTGCCATTGCTTAAGAGGCGCAGTCAAAACAAACGCCGTCGTGAAGTGGGGGGCAAAGTAAAAAGGAACTTATACACATGTACATATGGCATCTAATGAACATGGTCCAATATGTGCCCTTAGTAGTCAAATGTAGCATTTTCAATCATCTAAACGAAGAAAAACACAAATGGGAAGCATTTCCAAAATCTTCTTTGCTGTCTAAAAGCTGACGTTGTGTGCGCCTTTAAGAGGCGGGGCCTGGGAAGGGCGGCGTGAGACATCAGCTAGCTGCTGTAGAGTGTTAACATAGCGAGCGCTGTGGAGATGAGTTGAGTTGCGGCTAATAGCAGCTCACGTATTCTAGTATTTTACTGGACCGGCCACGGGGTGCACCACACATCCTGTCTGTGCCAGCCTGAGTCTATGTCGTGATTAAGGCATCTTATTTCCCATTATTATAACAACTATATTGAGCAATATGAGTGTAAAAGTGCCTGTAGGAGTGATATTTATAGTCCCATATTTTTATGGCAACTATATTGGGCAATGCATGTGTAAAAGTGCATGTCATGTCTCTAATAATGCGTAAAACTATATTTAGAAGACTAATTTTCTATTATGTCAACTATTTTGCGTAATACAAGTGAAAAAGCAATAATGGTTGTGCTATGTAATGTCTAGAGGGCTCTAATAATGCTAAAAACTATTTAAAAGTCTTTCTTTCTGTTATGATGTCAACCATAGCGGCTAATACGAGTGTAAAAGGGATTGTATGAGGGCTATTTCATATCCAGGGGGCTCTTATCATGCTAAAAAACATACTCAGAATACTTATTTTCTACTACGACAACTATTTACAAGTGAAAAAGTGGTAACAGCTGTGCTATTTCATGTCTGGAGGCCTCTGACCATGCTACAAAAATATTCCTTTAGGGAATAAGGAATCCTGCTGTGCGGAAATTCAGACAGATGGGAGAAAAGTGTGAATGTTACCTGAGTAGTGGTAGTTGGACAAAAAGTGAGACTTGGGCAAAACGGGATTCCTCAGCATGAGCAGACACAGAGCAGCCTGGAAAAGAAAAAGTATCATCACCAAACCAGCGGTGCATCTCCAGGTTCACATCACATTCTGGCTGGCGATTGGTTTGAAAAACATCAATAAAACTTCTGCTGCAGAGGAGAGTGAGCGCTTTGACAGCCCCCCCTCCTCCTCCTCCCCCGCTCTCCGTTTCCCTGACAACATCAGACCGGTCGCTAGGGCTGAGAATCTCGGCCGGCGGCTACCACAACGGCCGTCGTAATCACGCAGATGCACAAGTGCACGCCCAAAGAAGTGCTGCTGGGCTGCAGAGGGGAATGACAACCAGAAGTGAAGGCGCCTCTGGGAGTCGCCGATGAAACTCTAGAGAGCGCCGGGTGATTGCTGCCCAAATGAAGCCATTCGATCACGCGCGCAATCCCCAGGTTAGCACAAGCTATCGGGTTGTGTTGGGAAATCCGAGATAAGCGCAAAGACTGCAATCCTTAATAACGTACACTTTTATGACTAACTGTAGGGAAATAGGACCGGCGGGCAAACCTACACGCTCCTTATCCAACGTTTACCAGCAGCTGCAAAATTGCAAGAATTCCTAATTTGCACTGTTGGATTTGCAGGAGGTTCTAAGTGACAAAAAATGCAATTTACATTTGTAAGATATTTATAGCGGATCAAAAGGTAAACAACAAAACCCTCCTAAAATAGAAATAAAATGCAGAAAAAGGAGTGAGTAATGAGCATCTGTGCCATTCTTGTTAACAAGATGCCAGTGTTCCCAGGACGCTAGTGGGAATGTTGCTCCAGGGTGGTGAAGATGGCTTCACGGAGGGAATCCACTGTCCATTTTTGAAACATTCCATTGCCAACCATCCCCAAATGTTCTCCATTGGATTTAGATAAGGGGAACACCCAGGATGGTCCAAAAGAGTGCGCTCATTCCTCTGGAAGAAGTCCTTTGTGAAGTAAAAAATCCAGTCATTACCACAGAGACGTGGGCCTTCAGTCATGGGATGTCTCCTGCAACATCTCCACATAGCCGGCTGCCGTTTGACGCCCCTGCACGATCTGAAGCTCCATTGTCGTGTGGAAAACATGTTCTTGTCATGCTAGTAACGTTGGAAGCCATTAAGACCGTCAAGGGAGAATAAAACTTTCTTCCACCTTTCAATGTCCCATGTTCGGTGCTCTCCTGCAAATTCAAAACGCCCAATTTTGTGGCTTTGAAGGAGACAAGGCTTTTTAGTTCTTAAAATCCATTTTTGGCAGATGACGCCTGCAGTGTCTTGACAAACAGCAAATGGGATCTTTGGCATGGTTTTGGGTTTTCACTTGACTTTTTTGTTCCCTGAGCCCCGGGATGTTTACAATAAAGTTAGAAACGAATGTCTTACTGCGTCCAACCTCAGCAGCAACGGCGCTGAGGCTGCGAGAATCCCACGCCTTCAAAGAGAGAAAGATTTTTTGCCTTTGCCATCGAGAGATCACAAGAGTGAAAAGCTGACACTAAAATCACATTCAAGCCCCGTTTTGAGCAACATTTTGCCTTTTAAAGGCTGCGATCTTCCACTTTTGATCAGCCTCGCTTTCCTGCTTCGTTGCTACAAGCTTTTTTTGAACCTCTTAGAACCTCCTTAATAGCAAAATGTACATTCTTGCAATTATGCAAATGAACCTCCATGCTATGTATGGCAAACCAATCCACTCCAGAATGTTCTGAGCAGGCAGCGCTCACCATTATGTCGCCCTTGCACTCGTAGAGACAATGGTGCGCCAACTCCTGGTTGGATCCTCCGCCGCGCAAAGCGCTGGAACACGCCAGGTGCATGAGGTCTTTCACTGAGGGGTGACGACACACACGCCACCATCAGAACCTCACAAAATGTTTTCAGAAACGCTACAAGACGTCAAGGTCCCCACCTCTTTTGTGATAATCTGGTTTGTCCTCCAGCTCCGCCAGCGGCGCCCAGACCAGCTCTGCTTGATGGGGATCCAGTTCCACCAAAGACGGCTGCCTCAAATCTGGCACCTCTGCTTGGTACTGTGACCCAATATTTATCCGTCTGGGAACGGCACAAAAAAAGGCAGTTAGCTTACAGAGTGATGCTCTCTCTCTCAAGGGAGATCGAGAAGGTCTATGGATAGATAGCAGTCATCAGCGTAGCAAAACAATGCAACTGCTCCGAAGGCTCTCGAGCAGACTTGAAGCAGGTATCACAGTAAAAAGTCGTGATCCCGGGTGTTCCGTGCTTCCCTTGAACTATTTCTAGCTGAGTTCCTCTTCGTTGCCGAACAGGGAGCAGCCATTGCACTAGCAGGTCACCGGGACAGGCGGGAAGCTTAATTTACTGGGGTGGGTTGTCGGGGAGCCTCTCTAGCTCTTCCTGTAAAAGGGGAGCCTTCATAGCAGTCATCGGTGAAATGGTCACTGCAAGGAACAGAACTCGAGGTGGGCTTCCATCGGTCTCTGCATTTGCTTTGTCCATTTTTGTCTTAAACCTTACTCTTTAGGAAAAGTAAACAAACTTACCGTGTATCACGCGTTTACTGTTAACATCCAGCAGCAACACAACATTTTGGCATGACTACTATTCTGATGAAATATAGGCTTTGAGGAAAAGGGTGTAGAGGAGTAGCTGTTGGAAAACACTCACGGCTCAATGCTGACTGGAGTGGCCTCGCTCATCGCCGAGAGAACTGGAGGAGTCAAGTCGCAGCTACCTGGGCGAGCAACACACGATGGCATCAGTAAGGCTCCACAAACGGCGCCACCACGGCGCAGACATGGGTATGGCTTTGCTTCTACATACTCGAGCACAGCAGGCTGCGTGTGGCCGACTTGGGAGTCGCGGGCGGCGGCAGGCCCCCCGCGGCGGAGGAGAGGAACGTGGAGAAGTAGAGGCCCGAGCCCTCACGCACGGGGCTGAGGATGGGCGGAGGCGTGTACGGCGGCATGGAGAGCGGGTTGTCGGCCAGGCGGACGGGCGAGCGCAGGTGGCTCTGGTAGGAGGTGATGCTGGAGTAGACGGGCGGGGCGATGAACACGGCGGGCTTGGGAGGCGGTATGAAGAGGGGCTCGGGCCTGGGGCGGCGCTTCAGCTTTTTGGCGTCGTCGTCCTTCTCGCCCTCCATTACGCCATTCTGGGTGGGAATTTCAAGGAGGAAATCAATGACAGTCATACACACACAGAACACGCTCCAAGGTGAGCGTGAGGTCAGCCCAGGTGAGCGCAAAGAGGACGAGCCGTTAACTGGAAGCAAGTAATAACTGGACACAAGCTCATTATGTACAAGTCACTTTTGACCCTTAATAATGATTTGGAGAGCATGAGAAAGTGGTAAAGAAAACATAGCTAGCAGGTGCATTGCACAACACAGCAGCAACAGAACCAATGTCCTAAAAGTGGTAAGGTGCAAACTGACCAGTAGCAATTAGCAACATTTTAAAACGATTGCAGAGCTACTCGTGTTACTTGAACTTCACAATCCCTGCAAGTTGAAACAAGCCAAATTTGAGACTCTTTAAGACCATGATGAATATTATTTAGGGCCCATTTCACATCCATAAAAAGCATAGAAGCACAAAAGAGGCCTGCAGCATGCGCAGGTGCTTTGGTTCCGTAGTGTAGGTTTGTTACAGCGTCCCCAAAAATCAAAACAATGAAAATAACGCTAATGCATTTTTAGCATAGCATCCGAATCCTATTTTAAGACATTTAATGAAGTTTTTAAATCTAAAGTACAGGGAATCCCTCGTTTATCACAGCTAATTGGTACCAGAACCGACGCACACGTTGTCACATGTGTAGATCAGCCTTGGGAAGCGGACGACGATGAACTTACGCGCATGTGTTCTTTCTTCTTCTATGGTTTGGTGTGTCACGTGCTTCTGTCCTTGTGTCTAAGTACCAATTTTAACACTATTAGAGCCCTCTAGACATAACCTAACACCCCTATAGTCACCTTTACACTCCTATTCCCCAACACAGTAAACATAAGAACAGAAAATAAGACATGTAAAACACAAATAAGATTCAATGTTTATGCATTTGTTTAAATCGCGACAGTTAGACCCGGAAACTTTGTTGTTTTTTATTGGGATGGATGGGAAAAAGTGTACAAAATGTGCGTGTGGATTCACACTCGGCTCACAATAAAATGGATGGCATTTTACTGATACAAACACACTTCTAGGTTAGGGGCAGGCCCCAAAATGAGGAGTGAAAACATACAAGTACTGCAGTCCAATACAGCAGTATATTTCATCTTAATGATCTGGGAGTTGGCCTCACAGTCAGGAGGTTCAGGGTTCGACTCTCTGTTGGACATCTCTTTGTGGAGTTTGCATGTTCTCCCCGTGCGTGTGTGGGTTTTCTCCGGGCACTCCGCTTTCCTCCCACATTCCCAAAACATGCATGTTAGCTTCATTGGCGACTTTAAATTGTCCATCGTTGTGAATGTTTGTTTGTCTGCCCCGCGATTGACTGGCGACCGGTTCAGGGTGTACCCCGCCTCCTGCCCAAAGTTAGCTGGGATAGGCTCCAGCATTGCCGCGACCCTAATGAGGATAAGCGGCATAGAAAATGGATGGATGGATGATCTGGGAGGCTCAAAATCCCTTCCAATTAAATGAAGGGGAACACAGAAAAAGGGAGGGGGGAGACTCAGTTGGATATTGGTGGGGGGAGGGATGGAGGCTGGAATTTCAAAGCACAACAACTAGAACAGGGGTGCCCAAACTGCAGCCCGGGGGCCAGTTGAAAGATGAAAGAAAAAAATACATTATTATATTAAGCTGTCATATTATGAAAAACAAAATGGAATAATTATTTTAGGTAAAATACAGTATAATAAAAAAAAACTGTAAATAAGGACAAAAACCTAATATACAAATGTAATTATGTTTTTCTTTAAATATATACTTTATAACCTCTTAACATAGCTACATTATATATCAGTAGTACTGTTTTTTTTCAGTATGCGGCTATAGATCAAAAAGTTTGCCGGAAGGATACATGGGAATAAGCGCCTACCCCCGCTCCTTTTCTTTAATGCCGCAGCAAATACTACAAACCAGCGTCTTGGTGGCAAAATCTGACATCAGACTGCCTGCTTTGTCGCTCCAAAACCACAACGTGACAACACAGCGAAACCACAGAGTAAGAGGCGGCGCGCTACGCACCTGCTCCGAGCTCTCCGACAGGGAGTTCCTGAGTGAGCGGCGCCGGGTGACGATGACCGACGGCTTGCGTTCGGCGCCGCCGGACTCCGACGTGTTGGAGGGCCTCGACGGCCAGTTGGTCACCATTTCCGCGCCGTCCCGGTCGGAGCGTGACGGGTCGAGCCGGTGCACCGGCACAGACACGGGGATGACGAGAGGGAGCAGGCTGTCGTCCCGGGGCCGCTTGGCGTTCAGGCCCTGGTGGGTGGGGCTCCACGGTCTGTGGGCCTCCTGGTAGTCAGAATTAGGAACGCGTTAAAGAGACACCAAGATCTGCACAAAACCGCACATTTTCATAGCTGGACCATAAAGACGCTATGAAGGAAAATGCCTCGCAATGCCGGTCAAAGTGGAACTACACGCTCATTCCGCACTGTAACTCATTTTGGGCCCACGCACAAACCCACAGTCCGTCTTAGATAAGAACATAAAAGGCCTGTGTTAACAAAACCTGGTCTAAGTGACGGAAAAACCACACCCGGCTCACTCATTTCTGTGGCGCTTGTCAATTAATTTTGTCATGATTAATCACAACTCGCTACTATGTCAAATGATTAAAAATTAATCACACATGTCAAATGAATTAATCACGATTAATCACGATTCGCAATTATGTGTGAAATATGCTGATTCTTACTGACGACAAGACAAGAAAACTTGACCTGAGAACAAAGTAATTCAATTTCCATAACTCGGGGGGGGGGGGGGGGGGGGGGAAGCAATCCAACATCGGAATGACGTTTTTTTTCTTTGTGTGTGCGTGTGCGAAAGGAGAAGTGTTGTTGGCAGGCATCAAAGAGTTGGAAGAGAGAGAGTACAGCCGTTCCGGTGACCACAATCAGGCCCAGTTGCAGGCTGCATCTGTGGGCACGCATGCATGCAGCGTGCTGGTGGAAAACTCCAGCAACTACACGGAGTTATTTTGCTGAGCGCTGCATGATGAAGAGTGTGTTCATGGGAGGTGGGGGGCGAGCAAGGCCGGTCTGGAGTTTTTCTCCTTTGATGGAATGAACGGGGGAGGTGTGCAGGCATGTGACCAAACACACCATCAGCACAAACCCAGAAGGCAAATGCAGGGCACGGCCGTGCAGAGCAACACCGACTCAAGTTGTTCAGCAACTTGTTGCCCAATCGCCGCGCGTGACTTCATGCAGTAACAGCGCGGGAAGGCTTTATCTGTGTTTACGGAAAACCGCCCTAGCGAGGACTTAACTATCAAGGTGCGCTCACGCGTACGAGGCCGCGTCAGCTGCCGAGCGCCGATTGCGCTCTTCTCCGGCCACGTGCCGGGCGTCACGACAGGTTTTGTCGCTCGCCTATCGCTCTGCAGGCCCCGTGGCAATTACAGGAGGTCGTCAGTTTACGAACGAGTTCCGCTTCTACGGTGGCGAAGCAAGCGGGAGTTTTAGCGTACGTCAGAACGTATCCCTGAATTAACACTGTACTCGTACTATACATGGAACACGTGAAGCGCATACACAATAAGAGCAATAAAAAGAAAAAACAGCCACATGTAGCATTCAAGCACTTGATGCGCTTCCAATCCTGCCTGGCGCACGGCCACTTTCTTATTTCATAAGTCATAGACAGACTTCGGCCATTTAAGGACCTGTTACAGAAAACGCCATTCAAAGAGAGTCATATAGAGTCTATATGACTCTGTGTGTGTATGCTAGAGGCCCCGCCTCCATCCACCAAGACAAAGACTGTATGACTGACAATTCACTCCGTTCATGCCGTTGTTCTATGGAACAAACGCACCGAGGTGCTGAAAGGAATGCACAGAGTGATCCCTCTTCCTGCCTGTTTGGAGCGGGAGATGAGGAAAACAGACACGAATGCACATGGAAATATCATTATGATAATTATCATTAACAACAATTTTATTTATTGTGTGATTAAGTTATGTATTTTTGTCGCAGGCCTAGAGCCCACAAGTCTTTTTTCTGAACAAGAAATCTTGTCAGGCTTTAATAAGATCTTGTGACTATTTCTCTTCGTCCACAGCATGAATCATTTGTGTACATTAGTGCTGGACGGGGAACACACACAATAAGTGAGATGAAAAACGATGCAAAAACGAAAAAGGCGCGGCGGCGATAGCATACCCTAACACCGTGCGGCGGCAGCGTCTCCATCTCCGATGCCTTCTGCGCCAAAGTCTCTAGGTTGACCTCCTGGGACACCCTGCGCTTCCTGCGTGTGCTCTGGATGACACCCGTCGGTGCCGCCACGACGTCCCGGGTCCCGTTCTGGGGGCCTTGGATCCCCGGGTCGTCCTGATCTGACGCAGGCAGAAAGGGGTTGGTGTTGTCCGACGGCGCCCCGCCTTCCTTGGACAGGCGCCGCGACCTGCGGAGCTGCTGGGACTGGATCTGCGTCTGGGACATGGGATCCGGCAGACGAGAGGGTTGCAGCGGGTCTAACGACTGCTGAGGTTCTGGGGTGATGTCCTGGATGACTGGTTCCTGGATTTTGGAGGGATCGAGCATAGAGGACTCCTGGGAATGTACAACCACGGGTTGTGGGTGAGGGTGCGCGTTGGGAGCATGGGGGTAATAGTCCAGCACATGCGAGCTTTGTTGCTGCAACTGCTGATGTTGCATTTGTTGCTGAATCTGGAGCTGCTGCTGTTGTTGCTGCTGCTGCATCTTTTGTTGCTGCTGCTCGTGTTGCAGCTGCTGCTGCATTTGAAGGTGCTGCTGCTGAAGTTGTTGCTGGATGAGGTGCTGCCGCTGTAGCTGTGCCACCTGCTGCTGGGGGGGTTTGGCCTGCAGGGGGTAGTTTGGTGGGTTCGGTAACCTCGTGTGGCCTTTGAAGGTCTGATAGTACGCGGGCAGGTGCTGCCTGGGCTGACCAAAGGCCAACTGAAAAGGCTGCAAGACTGAGCTTCCCCCTGGGTGGGACGTGCTGTTCGGCTGGGGATTCAGCGCCCCGGGTTTAAGAGTCTCCTGGAAGGTCTGAGTCTGCTGCTCCCATTCTAAACCCCGAGCCTTAACAGCATCAATGTAGGCCTCTGGCTGCTTGTCTCCAGCGTTACTGGAGGGCTGCTGAGGAGTTTCTTGCATCGTCTTTACAAACGCAGCCTGGTTCCTGGAGTCCGCCATGTTAACACCCCCCAGGTAGTTGGCAAAGGTCTGACCCCAGTTTGCCATGGTGGTCCAGGTGGCAGCCCTCTGCTGCTGTGATAGCGACGGCTGCTGCTGGCCGGTCTCCTGGTGGGCCCACTTCATAGGCATGGTTTGCTGATAATGACCCCGGTTCTGGTCGCCCTTGTCCGGGCTGAAGATGACAGAGTTGAGGTACACATGGGGGCCCTCCGGATTGGACACCGCGCTGCTCGCAATCTCAATTTTCCCGGGCTGTGAAGTGGCACCGGCCTGGATGTAAAATGATCCTTCAGGGTGCTGGGAGGCCTCCTTCATGGCAGCCGATGGATCGGAGAAAAACGTGATGCGCTTGCCCGTTCTTTTTGCGGCAGATTTCTGCTGGGCTGGTACGCTCATGACGAGCATCAATACACCCGGTCAAGGAAAAACTCGCCCTATCAGACAGACTGTCACATGAGTCCAGGACTCAAAGAGATCTTCCCTTTGCAGGTCTTGTGGCAGAAGACCTGAAGGAGTCCGAAGGCTTTTAATCCTCACATGGGGGAGACACCCTGGAAGAAGAAAAACGAGAGAGGTCAAATCATCGGACGAATAATCTTTTCTACTGTCACTGCTTCGGAGGTGGCTCAGGGTAGGTTGTCAGGGATTTGGGTTTTCCATTGTCATGGTTCTACCGGGGCGCTGAACTGGTGCCGTACTTCCTGGTTCAACTCAGCACCGGCTCCCAAACATTTCTGTGTTGAACCGTTGAAGTGGGGGAGGTGAAGTCCACTTCCTTGACCCATTTGTTTGTAAACAGGAGAGCCAAAGCTCATCCTCATGTAACAACCTCTGTTTGCTTTGTCAACAATAGGCCGATGTTTAAAAAGGTGCTGGCCGTGAGGAGAGAGAATCCTTAGTCACTAATGACGCCAAACAGGGAACCTGGGCGGACGCTCGGAATATTTATCAATACTTCCAGGAGGACCTTGAAATGCGAAGCCGCAGATCACCACTCGGGCTGCAACATTTGCCCTAAATAACTTAAATGTCATGACTTAAATAGAGCATAGTTCTTCATTCCTCTTTTATTTACAACGGGACAGGAAAACGGAGCAGGTTAGCATGGGTTAGCATCATCTCACCCCTACTCTCTAGTACCCCGCCCCCTCAACATACGGCTCTCCGATTTATAGCGGGGCCAGACAAAGCCTGTAAACTGAAGTTACGACTTTTATTCTCGTGATATGACGGTCTTATTCCTCCTTATTGTCGTAACTTTATTCTCAAAATCTGATGATTTTAATCTTCTGTTTAACAGGCAATGGCCCAGACAGCTATAAACACAGAGGACTTGTGTGGCGTTTGGCCTGGGTCAAAGGTCACATTACGACTTTAAATGTCGTAATAATAAACATTAAACGTGCCTGGAATGAAATATGTGCACAAAAAGTGACATTTCTTTACGAACAAGCAAAAAAACATACAATTTTGTTGACATCCCAAGCAGGGCTGCAACTAAATTATTTTCAGGTCTCAAAGTCAAGGCCTGGGGGCCAAATTCGGCCCACCATATTGTTTTGGCGTGGCCCAGGAAAGTCTGAAAAATCAAAATGGCACTTTTGAGACATTTTTTCACTGTTTCATTTGGTAGTTTTATTCTTAGAATTCAATAATATTCATCATTTAAAATATATTAAATGAATATTTGTAAAATAACAATAAATGTCAATAACTTAACGATTCAATATTCATATTTGAACCTGTACTGCCTACAAGTGGAGTTCATTGAAAACGATTATACAATCCTCTTAGTCTAGCTTCGTGCTTGCCACCTCGACTACCAACCACTACATTCTAAAATCAATAAGATAAGTTTGGTCATATCTAGAAAAAAAAAAACTTTCCAAAGTCAGAGCTGATGTGCGTGAATATCTTGTTTGGCCTGAAAGACAAAGATAGTATGTCAGATTTTGCGGATGACTAAGGAAAGGAAAGGATCGTCACATTGGAGAGGCTGAAATTAAAGAAATTTGCAATAGTAAGCACAATTTGAAGGAGATCCAAACAAAAGTGTGATTTCACATGAATCCAGTGCACAAAAAGCCATGAATATCATAAGCAGGACCTTGTGGGACAGTAAATGACAAACGATGAGTCATGGCATCGCCACTGGCCCATCTAAAGCCCTCAAAAAACACCAGTATCATAAAGACTCTCTTAACAAAACTCCACACTGCCTCGAGAAGACAAATGAGGAGAAAGTACCTTTTAAAAGAGCACTATGACTCACTGGAAAGGGGCGGCAGGGGGGGGTCCGTGCCCTTTGAACCGCAAAGCTCACAAAGGAAGGGCAAGTGAAAGTGAGAGAGACAGTCATGATGAACTGCGCTGACAGCAAACGCAGGAAAAATAAAAGTCTGTGCGAGGATTTTGGACAGCCTGCAATGATTCCATCGCCATGGCAACAACCGTGATATTTCTCTCTTTTAAAAACAAAAAAAAAACAAAACTCATATTATTCAGTGGTGGCCAGGTTTCTGGGCAGACTTTGGCACAGCGCTGCGTGCCATACTTCAAGCGGCGCACAGGAGCTGGGGAGTTTCTGGTGAAAAAATGCAGCCATCAAAACAACAACAACAACCAAGTTCTCATTGAACGCAAAAAAGTCATTAATATCAAAGCTGAATATTTTTAAGTAGTTTTTAGTTTTAGCTATTTTAGGAGGATAACTGTATATACCCATATATATATATATATACCCATTTCAACGGTTTATTTTCACCAGGGAAACCAATATAACATCTCAACGTTCACAAATGTACATTTATGACATTCCAAAACAAAACAAAAGCAAATCAGTGACCAGTATAGCCACCTTTCCTTGCAAGGACACCCAAAAGCCTGCCATCCATGGATTCTGTCAAGTGTTTTGATCTGATCCCCATCAACATGGCGTGCAGCAGCAACCACAGCCTCTCAGACACTGTTCAGAGAGGTGTACTGTTTTCCCTCCTTGGAAATCTCACGTTTGATGATGGACCACTGGTTCTCTATGGGGTCCAGATCAGGTGAACAAGGAGTTTTTCTTCTTTTAGACCCTTTCTTGCCAGCTACGCTGTGGAGTACTTGGACGCGTGTGATGGAGCATTGTCCTGCATGAAAATCATGCAGACCTCTTCCTGTACCACTGCTTGAAGAAGGTGTGCTTTTGGGCACTCCAGTGATGTTGCAGCTCTGAAATATGGCACAACTGGTGGCAAGTGGCATCTTGGCAGCTGCATGCTTGACTTTTCTCAGTTCCTGGGAAGTTATTTTGCGCCTCGGTTTTTCCACACGCTTCTGTGTAGGCAACGACCCTGTTGCCTATTTTGAATGAAACGCTTGATTGTTCGATGATCACGCTTCAGAAGCTTGGCAATTCTAAGAGTGCTGCATCCCTCTGCAAGATTTTTCACTATTTTTGACTTTTTGGAGCCTGTCAAGTCCTTCTTTTGACCCATTTTGCCAAAGGAAAGGAAGTACAGCGGAACCACCACTTACGAAAGCCTTACTATACGAAAAATTCATAATACAAATTGGACTTGGAAGATATCTCCGTCTCGTTTACCAAAAAAATATTCAAAAAGTGCCGCCCAGCGCCATGCTGGGGAGGTAATGCACCAAAGTAATGGATGCCACTCGGCGTAAAACCCAAGAAGAAGAAGCTGCCCTCCCATTGGTCATCCCGGTTATCTCCCATCGTCCTCTTCCTCTCTGAATCCCCAATCATGCTATGTCACAGCGCCCCTTTGCTCTCCAAGAGCGTACCTAAAAGCTCCCATCCGCTGTTAAAAAGTAAAATAAAAAATGACGGTGTTTAGTAGAGTGTGTAATGTAATGTATTGACTGAAATGAAGTGACAGTACCTACACTTGGGTATGATTTCTGACATCTGTCAAAACTTTTCCTGACAAGTTTACCATGTGATGACGCAGCATAGGGAGCAACTGTATCTTGCCCGCGGGTAAGCCAATGTGAAGAGTCGCACCAGCAACCGTCAGATTAGGATAGCAGCCGCACATGCTCGCGTACGAACAGCCGTGCCAGGTCCGGGCCCTTATCTTGAGTACGGAACTCACAATAATTCGGCCCGAGTACACAAAAGTGACTGGTCAACAAGATCACACACACACACTCATGCTGTAACGTGCAGCGTGTCTACTTTGCAAAAAAAAAGGCACCAACTCTGACAAATCCAGGAAGTGCCTCGCAATCGTCACCCTTTTCCCCCCATAGAGGCTTCTTAAAATAGACGACTGCAGCTGTTCGAGTCCTGCACGCTTGCTCGGGGGGCCGAAACCGACCCCGCACACACAGCGTGCTCACTCCCCGTGACGGCAAGGCCGTGTGATGTTCAGATCCCAGGAAACCTCCTCAATCACAAAGACTCACTTGCATAACCAGATGCATGCTCGCAATCTTGGGGGAAAGGAAAGGAGAGCCGTGCGCATTCAATTCAAAGCAAAGAATGGAGCGCCTAAAATAAACGTCAAGCGCCTCTAATCCACTTGCCACATTCAGGACCGCCTGCTTGCTGCAAACTAGTGAGAGGCAAGCAGACCCTCCAGATCTTGCCTCCAAACCAGTCCCTGTGCAGCCAGCAAGCAAGCTCAGCTATTTAGAGACAGCCTTTGTCAGGGAGGGGGAACAGAGAGGGTGGGGGATTATCCGGCCGCTAAAGCCTGCAGCAAAGTGAAGCAAAATACATCTTTAACAAGTGCAGGGAGGAGGAGGGGGGGGGCTCTCAACATGTCAACAAAGGCTGTCACACGTGTAGCAACTTTACGCAACACGCACAGTGGACGACGACGACGACAACAACAACATGGCCTCCTGGTAGTGATACTTACCAGGCGCGACGTGACAACTGCTGGGTGAACAACAACCTCCGGACCTGCGGCGATGACTGCTTGCACGCCTTCCCGAGGTTGACTCATGCTAGGCTGCTGACCTCACTCGCCTAAACCCCTCTTCCCTCCCTCTCTCGCTCTCTCTCTCCACAGGAGGCGTGGAAGGGCGCGTAAACAAGGCACACGCTAACCGGATGTGCTAACGGCGCCGCCGTCCATTGCACGTGATTGCGCGGCGATTGCACAGAAAATAAAACGAAACGCCGCCGCTATGTTGACGGCACGGCTTTGCACGCTCCCGAGCCCCGCCCCTTGTCCCCCTTTCGCAAGCTCGCCGCCGCGACCACGCCCACATCCGTGCCCATATTAGGACCTTCCTCGTGACAAAAGCGTCGGGCGCCGTAATTTACCGAGCGAGCTCGATCACCACAGGCCGTGCGGGAAATTCCACCACGCGCGCGCGCGCGCGCGGGGGGGAGAGAGAGAGTGACCCGTGAAAGTTCGATATGAATGCAAGCAAACATCACCAAGGGTGCTCCTAGCGCGGGCCCTTTGGGGGTGCTCAGCCCCCCAACCACAACGCGACCCTCGATGAAATGTAGGACAACGTCAGCAACACTGAAAGAATTGCACAAAGTTGTTTGTGAGCGTCAGACGTTCCACCGCAGTGCGTTGGCATCCCACCGTCCGCAGCCGCTTGCCGGTTGTTTTTACACGTATGTCCCTTGTCACGCGGCGGGCGCGTGCGCTTGCGCTTGCTAGCCCCCGGGGAGCGGATTATTTCCTTCGTGACGTCACGAAAAGACGCAAAACGTCAAGCGCGAGGCGAAAACGGAGCACACAATTCCGGTCACGTTTGCGTAGCGGGGGGCTTAACTTGTAGCGTGTCCACGCAAATGCAGGCACATAATGCGTTTGCGCACGTAAAGTGCTACTAAATCAGCGAGTTCGTGGTCGTGGGAAGTCGACATTTGGCGGGTGTTGGGGTCGGTTGAGGCTAGCAACACAGCTAAGACAGCAAAGCGGCTAGCAACACAGCTAAGACAGCAAAGCGGCTAGCCGTCAGTTAACTAGTCGTACAAGGAAAAAGGCGGCAATACTTACGCTTCTTCCCCCGCGTTATCCGCCTCGACGACTAAAGTCGCCCGACGGGGCAAAAATGCGCTATCTGTTATGACAAATTCCTCCACAAGGCGTCACTTCCCCGGGTAGACATGTTGGCTGTCGAGGAGGCTCCGCCGCTGTCCGAGGGACGCGTCTCTTGACGACGCTAGACGACTAAAGGCACCGACACACGTGACGCTAAATCCGGCCAAGTGGGTTTTAGTTCAAGCGCGGGCTGTTCATGTCCGCATTGTGCGCGTGAAGTGGCGAAAACGGCCAGCGCAGCAAAACACGCGGACAGTTGTTGAGTCCCCGTTGCTGCCCGAGCCGCTACTGCGGGGGGACACCAGGGCGAAGCGGAACGAACGCTACTTCCTGCCTCGAGGAGCTAGTGACGTCGCGCGTTCACAAAGCACCGCTGCACAGAGCTTTCGTTTCCTTCTAAGATGATGTTTTTGAACCGCCGAGGCATGCTTGTTTGTCGGTTGCAATGTAAACCATCTTAAAAGAAACGCTCAGCTCAACGCAAACCAAACCGGATGTGCGCACGAGAGACTGATCTTGCCTTGAACTTTGTGCGCGTACAAACAAAGCACGCTATCTGTTCAAGGATGAACGTGAAGAAAATAGTCCTCAACTCCAGACCGGGTTGGTACTTTGTCCCAAGGCGTCTTGTCCGTCGTGCCTTTTGCAACTTGACTGACTTGTTGTTGTTGCGTCTTTGTCTAGGGTCAAATGGGATTCCAGTTCCTGCACATTTCCGTCTGGAAGAGGCAACCCTTGCACTTGATGTGCAAGCGGGGGAGGTCCTAGTGAAGACCCTTTACCTATCAGTGGACCCCTACATGGTATTAAACCCACAAAAAACGATTGTTTGTTTTTTTACACGTGCAAGAGTTGTGATCATTCCACTAAAGCAGCACCGAATTCCTGTGCACCCCAGAGGTGCAGGATGAACGAGGACACAGGCGCGGAGTACCTGACTCCGTGGCAGGTGTCGGAGGGCGTGGCCGGCGGAGGAGTCGGCGTGGTGGAATCGAGCCGGGACGGCGCTTTCCTCGAGGGCGACACGGTCACATCCTTCAACTGGCCTTGGCAGAACCGCGCTGTCGTGAAAGGAAGCATCCTGCAGAAGGTTTGCTGTGCTTCAACATCAGAAGCGGAGAGATGCTCGACACTAGGGTCCATATCGGATCAATCAATTAATGTAGTAATTATTAGTAATGTAGTAATATATATTATCTGCAATATTAAAAATGTAATTTTATGCACTTTACTATAATTTTTTAACAATATTTGTATTTACTTTCTTCAAGTACATATTTTTTTAATTGCAGAAAAATGAATGTTTTTAAATTCAACATTAGATCCTTTCCAACAAAACAATGAATGTTTTGAACGAAGGTTAAGACTAACTCAGTAGCGCCCCTGCTGGTTGCAGCCGAGTAGTGCACGCCACTTAAAAACCATGACGTTCCTCATTGATGCATCAATCCTACGTCTTGGTGCCGCAGGTGAATCCGTCGTTGGTAGACGGACACATTTCCTACTTCCTGGGTGCCGTCGGCATGACGGGTCTGACTGCGCTGTTGGGCGTGAGAGAGAAGGGTCATGTGACCAAAGGGGCCAATCAAACACTGGTGGTCAGCGGAGCAGCAGGCGCCTGCGGCTCGATAGCGGGACAGGTGATTCAGGCCACACTCGGATTATTCCTGGCGAGCACTAATAGCGCACCTGTCCAACGTCCAGATTGGCCGCCTGGACGGGTGCGCCAGGGTGGTCGGGATCTGCGGTTCCGAGGAGAAGTGCAAAGCTCTTGTGGAAATGTTGGGCTTTTCCGGTGCCGTCAACTATCGGCGACAGGACGTCGCCGCCGCGCTACGGGAGTGCTGCCCCCGTGGCGTCGACGTTTACTTTGACAACGTGGGAGGAGCCATCAGTGACGTCGTCATCGATCAGGTAGTGTGAAGTCAAACAAGCGTACGCGTTTTGTCAAAAACAGTTTAGTCTTTGATGAAGCTGTTTCCGTAGACAATGAGATTATTTGGATATTAAACGCTTGCACGGTTTTGCAATTTACGTTTTTCTTACACAACAATTCAGCAAAACTATCACGGGTTTCGTTCGGGTTTTGCAGAACTTCCGCCGGCGTATTTTCATAAACCCTGAAGACGATTTAGCTTGTATGCGTTTTCATACACAACAATTCAGCAAAACTATCACGGGTTTTGTTACGCTGAAGACAATTCAGTCTTTGAACGCCTTGTCATCCATGTTTTTGTAAAGCATTGACGACAATTTCCACCAGCCGTCTTTTCGTGAACCCTATTCGGTGTTTGGACACAATTTTGTTTTGATCAAATCTGATGTGTTTTCCTAGTTTACAGTTTTCAAACAGTAATTCTGCAAAACTAACATACGCGTTCTGCAGACACCGAAGACAATTTGGAATCTTCGATGAACTCGGTTTTGTAAAAGTTTTGCCGACAACTTTGAGCGGAGGTATTTTCATAAACCCTGAAGACGATTTACTGTAGGTCGTACACCTTAGTTTAGTCTTCAGCAAATCGAACGCGCTCGATATTGGCCTTTTTCGTACGCAAGAATTTTGTACTTGCGTTTCCTAAAAACCAAAAACAGTCTTGGGTGCGTTCATGCCGGTTCCAGTTTAGTTTGTGCCCAACTGAAATCAACGTACCCGTTTTTGGACACAATAATAGTCCTCAAGTAAACCAACATGCGTTTCCACTAAAGCCACGTCAGGGTCGTGTAAACATGTGACAGTTTAGACTGGAGGTATGTTCATGAACCTTGGGGAATTTCCCCTAACTTCAACAACTCGTGTGCGTTCACGTTTCGCCAGCTTCGGATGTACGTGTGTGCGTAAACACCCGAACGCCATCGAGTCTGAGAGATGCAACTTGTGTGTTTGTACTACTGACGTCACACACGGCGTGACATTTTGAAAATACGGCGCCTCTAATAAACACGTGTGTAAAATATTGCAGATTTGGGGTTTCTGTGAACTCAAGGCCTCCAAGAACCCAGCGTTGGTGTTTTGTAGACAGTGAAGACGATTTGGAGTAATTACTCAAGCAAATCTCCTCTTGTGCGTTTTGCGTGCGCCTCGCAGATGAACGACGGCGGCCACGTCATCCTGTGTGGGCAGATCTCCCAGTACAACGAGGACGTCCCCTACCCGCCGCCCCTGAGCCGGGAAACGCAGGAGAATCTTCACAGGAAGAAGATCACCAGGGACAGATTCGTGGTCCTCCACTACATGGACAAAGCTGAGGCTGCCCTGGGGGAGCTCAGTCGCTTGGTCACGAGCGGACAGGTCAAGGTGAGGAGGAACGCTACAATGTTTCATTTTTCCAATGCCCCTTTCCAAACATTCTTGACACATGTTGATGATTTCATATAAACTAAAATTTTTTGATGTAGGGCTGCAAATTCCGTGAAGAGGTAAATAAAAACAACTAAACTGAAAATGGCAAAATAGAGGGTTAGTTTGATATACAATGGTGCAAAAAAGCATTTGCCTCCTTCCTGATTTCCTATTTTCTTTCATACTTTAAATGTTTCAGATCATCAAACACATAAATATGAGTCCGTGACAACACGACTGAACACAAAACGCAGTTTTCAAATGCAACTTTTTATTATTCAGGAAGAAAACCATGCAAAGCTACATGGCCTTGCGTGGGAAAGTAAATCCTCCGTTAAAAATTACTGAGGTGAATTGAGATCAATCAGTGTGGAAAATAAATCTAAAGCCATATCTAAAGCTTTGGGACTCGAGCAAACCACAGAGAGAGCCCTTATCTACAAATGCTGAAAAACTGGAACAATGGTGAACTTTCCCAGGAGTGGCCGGCCAAACCAAAATGACCCCAAGAGCTGCAGCCACGACTCATCCGAGAGGTTACAAAAGACCCCACATCATCCACCAAAGAACCACAGGCGACACTTGCCTAAATTAAGGTCAGTGTTCATGACTCCACCCTAAGAAAGATACTGAGCAAAAACAGTTCCAAGACGAAAACCACTGCCGAACAAAACGAACAGTTATGGTTCATCTCAATTTTGACTAATCTTAATGATCCCCCAAGACTTTTGGGAAAATACTGTGGTCTGACGAAAGTTGAACCTTTTGGAAGGTGTGTGTCCCGTTACATGTAACAAGGTAACTGTTATATTTGGTGGTGCTAGTGTGATGGTCTGGGGCTCTTTTGCTGGGAAGCGTGAATTCTGCAGTCTAGCAATCATTCCTGAGAATGTCCGGCCATCAGTTGGTGACCTCAAGCTGAAACCGCCTTGGGTCCTGCAGCAGGATCCAAAACACACCAGCAAGTCCAATTCTGAATAACTGAAGAGAAACCAAACGAAGACTTTGGAGTCTGACCTGAAGCCTGTTGTGATGCTGTGGCATGACCTTTAAAAAAAGCTCCTTATGCTGGAAAAACCTCCAATGTGACCGAATGACAACAATTCAGCAAAATTCCCCCACAGCGCTGTAAGAGACTCATTGCAAGTTATCAGAAACGCTTGATTGCAGTTGTTGCTGCTAAGGGTGACCCAAACACTTATTAGCTTTAGGCTAACATCACTTTTTCACACATGACCCCGAAGCTTTGCATTTGTTCCCCCTTAATAATAAAATGTTTCATTTAAAAATTGCATATTTATATTTAAGTGTGACAAACATGCAAAAGTAACCAAGTTAGGGGGGCAAACACTTTTTCCCACCATGGTGTATAGTTCATAAAATATCCTACACTTTTTTAATGTGTATGTAAACTTCTGATGACATGAAAGGTTTTCTATAAACTTCGCATAAATCAAAAATGTTTTCACCGGAATTTCCCTCAATTTTCTGCGCCTCCTGCAACCCTAGAAAAGCTCGTGTCGGGTACAATTGGATCCAGGTGGCTTTATTTGGTAGGAAGTTATATTAAATGTTTGTCATTTCTTTCGAAATTGATCTGATGCTGCAGGTGCTGGAAACCATCGAGAACGGCATCGAAAATATGGGAGGTATGGGCTTGTTGTTTTTTGACATTATTTACAAAGTTTGCAGCTGTTGGATTTGTTTTTTGTTTTCTTGCAGTTGCCTTCTGCTCAATGATGGAAGGCGGAAACTTGGGCAAGCAGATTGTAAAGATATGCCATTGATGACACAAGGCAATATATTGTATAGAACGTTTTAATTCCACAGCACTATAAACCATTCATTGAAAAAAAGAAAAAAACATGGTTGCTCCCTTTTTTCAGTCAACACCCTCATTCCTGTGTGTGTGTGTGTGTGTGAGCACACTCCGTGTCAGTGAACCGCAGCGTATGGTAAAAGCACATGGCTGCAGGTTTGTTTCGTACGCGACAGTGACACACACACACACCAGTGGGTATCAATTATCATTTAATCGACACCCGCCGTGCTTGATGCAATGGCTAGGGGACGAGTTTGGGCGCTCCCTGGAGGGTAGATGAGGCATCACTATGGACGCTGCGGACTTTATGGATTCATGTGACAATATGCTCGGCCTATTGTTACAAAACAGCAGCCTTGCAGCTGCAAAGCAATCAAATTGTTCAGTGAGTGCAATGAAAACAGCGTTTCCCACAGGACTGCCATCTATTTGTGGCGGGGGGTCCAGGAGGGCGTGTAATTTACATAACTGACCGTGACGCATCGACTGTGGGAGACTAAACGTGAGCAAAAAAGCCAAATACAGTAATCCCTTGTCGCATCGTGCTTCCAGTTTCACATTTTTCACAATTATATATAAATTCACGCTGTTTAGTGCATGAATACCACCTGGTATTGTTAAAAAATATGCACTTATTTTTTGCTTAAATTGAGCTTTTTCCCCACACACAAAATGGCTAAATTAAGTAAAATACAAATATAAGGCATTCAAAAAACGCATTCATGGATGTGACAATAGACGGTATCGGTCACGGCGTGTCAGCAATGTTACATCAAGCGTGTTTTTCATCTCGGGCCACATACTAGAAAATCAAAGGATGGACTTTGATATCTGGTACACCAGGAAAAACAGCCTGCATCTCAGCTTTGTGATAGAAGTGACAAAGAATATTTTAGTATCAACTTTTTCCGCATTCATTTTTTGTGCTGGTTTTTCCAATAAGAAGTAAACTTTATTCTTTTAATATAACTTTCTCAATCTAATTTCCCCAGAATTCCAACTCTACTCATTGTTTCGTTTTGACTGTAGGGGTGCTATTTAATGTCGAGCGCTCTAATGTTAAAAAGCGTTATTCAGAAGGTCAAAATGGAACATATTCCATTGATAAATAAGGAATCCTACTTGGCGCACGTTGACTTAGCACGGCCGGGTCTGGAACCAATTAAACACAAACAAGGGATTAGTGTATGTTTTTGATGTCACAAGCAAGACTGCTTTTGGGGGTGGGAGGGAGCACAGCAGAACCGGCTGCTCGTTGGGCGACACTTGTAAATATGCAAAGAAGGTATATTTTAGTTTTGGTATTTTGAATCCATGTTTTGCTTGTTTTTCCCATTTGTTGTTAATTGCTTTCTTTTTCTTTTAATGCCATAATATTTTCTACTTTATTCTCATATTTTTCCCAGCCTAATTTTCAAAAATTTGCTACTTAATTCTTTTTTTGTTCTCATAATATAAACATCTTTTTTCCTTTTTAATATTTCAACTTTATTCTAAAATGACTTATTTCTTCAAAATATTAATCTATTCTCATAAAATGGCAACTTTTGTCTTGTGACTTATTCTGCTAATACAACTTTTCCCAACCCAAATCTTTGCAACTTCATTGTTTTGTTATGATTTATGTTTGTTTTTGTTATAATAATATTACTACTTTAGAAAATAACACAATAGTTGGACTTTCTTCTTCCAAAAATGACATGTTTTCCTTAATAGTGTGACTTGTCGTGTGGGCGCTAGGCCTGGGATAGCCATAAATAAATTAATCACACAATAAATGAAATTGAACCATCATTTTGCTACGTGCATTTGTTTCTCACCTCCATACAGGCAGGAAGAGAGTTCACTCTGTGCATTGGTTTCAGGACCGTGGCGCCTTGCTTCCATAGAACAGCATGTACAGAGTGAGCGCTCTTCTCCGTCATTCAGTCTCTTTGTCTTAGTGGGAGGAGGGTGTAATGTACAATATACTGTCATGTCTCGTGACACCCCTTTTGTAAAATTACTGCGGTTTTTTCCCCATTTTTGCTGTTTTCTTGAGAATTGTATTTTCAGAATAAGCCGCTGGCCACACTTTAGACACACTGGTAAGGGTCATCAAAAGTTTCCAATAAGGCCAGAAAAAGTCACCGGATTTGTCGGTGATGCCTTCCAAAAAGCTGAGTTAGCAACACTGATCCTTCCTGCTACGTCATCTTCTTCTGTGGCAGAAAAGCCAAGAGTTAAGATGCCATCTACTGCACAGAGTTGGAACGACACGCTCCACAGTCCCGTTACGTCTTTGTGATCTATTCGTGGCGAGCCGCCACAAATAAACGTATGTATGAGAATCACTGCAAAGTTTGTCTTGGCTACATTGTGTTGGTCTGATTGTGCAGGTGTACCTTGGGACCGGGATTCTTTTCAAAAGGGTGTTTTGGCCGTCGTCAGGTACATTGCACGATGTTGGAGTACTTCTCTCAGTGCGGGTCACACAGTATCATAAATTAAATTTAAAAACATCATAGACGTTAATTTCACAGCTAGAACACATTCACATTTTCTCTATTGAAAGCCACCTCACATGTATTTTCTGTAAGCTATTGTGGAGAATAAAAATGTCCTGAAATCCTACGAGGGGTTCCTGAGAATCCCAACAACAGCTTGCTCGCCATCGTCACGTCGCGGGGGGGGGGTTGATATGAAGCGGTGGAAAGAAAGATTTGTGCATGATTGTGTAGAGCGATAACGGTGTAAACAACTTTGCTGTTGGCACGTCCAGCCGCCATTAGGATGTGTCGTACTCGTCCTTTGGCAGTGGCGAAGTGGCGTCGGGCCAAGGCAACACTTCGGGGAGGGGGGGGAAAGTGCTAAAGCTCAAGTAAACAATCCAAAGTTGCGTGGTGGTGGTTTGTTTTGTTTTTTAGACACGTGTACACGTTACATGAGCTCGGTGCTTTACACTCTAAACATGCATAACCCAGTAAATCATGTGGAGGGAGTGAGAACCTGTGTGTGTGTGGGGCTTACTATCAAGACTGCGACACGCTCTTGACGTTGGGGAAAGGAGCGGGGCACGTCCAGGCGCGGTAGACTAGCAGCAGGCCCAGTCCGAGAGCCCACGTGCGCACCGGAGAGAGGAAGAAGGCCAGGGGGCCGTAGGTCTCCAGCAGGAAGTAGCAGGAGTGGGCCTGCCAGGTGAGCAGCAGCAGCATCAGCAGGTGCACCGCCGCGCCTCGCCAGTGGCAGCCCGGCCGCAGGAGCATGGAGCGGAAGGTGTTGCCGTGGTAACGGTGGTGGAGGGTCCAGCACAGGTAAAAGGTGAGCGGCATGTTGAAGAAGAGCACCTGGAGGACAGAAAAGAAAGGCAAGAAGACCTCAAATTGCTCTTATTAGAACTTCTTTGGAATTCATCCGTTCCAGGGTCAAAACTGTCCGCAGCATCATCGTATCATCATCATCAGTTTTCCTTCTTAAAACAGCAAACTACAGCATGTGTGCCCCACAGCACATTTTTAAAATATAATTTTGCAAGAAAACTAAACAAAAAACAGCGGTAAGTTTAGAGTAATAAATTCAAATATTATGGCAATGATATAAGAAAATGTATATGAAAGAAAGCAGCAGCAGAAATGGAAAAACAATTCAAATTACTGCGTACAAAGTTTTAATTACAGGGTGAGCCCGGGAGGCGAGTCTCTTCACAATAACACTGTCGCAATCTGTACCATTCCAGATCTGTGGTTATCGTCACACTTAGCTACCACCGGTACCATTCTGGGGTGGCTTGAGGCAACTCAGACGCCAAACACTCAGCTGAAAAATGTGGCTGCCTCACCTGAACGACTCCCACGACGAAAGTGAGGCTGCCCTCCAGGAAGTGACCATCGATAAACATCCCGAAGGCGAAGCAGGCGCCGCTGTGGCCGTCGATCAGCTCGCCGATGAACCACGGCCCTGGAGAAGAAGACGTAAGAGCCGGAATGTTTCTGTTGGTTAGTCATTTACATGCAAACGCTTGTGAAGGAAAACATAACACATTGAAATTTTTAATCACATTAATAATTTATAATAATCAAAATTTTTTTATCCTGTTAATTTGGGCAGCACAGAAAAACAACTCAGTTCACACTAACGTGATGTAAACTGAGTATATTGCGGTTAATCAGGTCCAGACCCGCCTGTGACGTAGGATTCCTTATTTATTAAATGGAACATTTTGGCAGAGCATAGAAATCCTGTTAAATCCTTTTAAATGCGCTTTTTAACATTCTTAGAGCCCTCTAGACATCAAATAACACCCCTATTGTCACCTTTTGATTATCCAATATAGTAGACAACATTAGAGAAAATAAGCCATTTAAGACAAACAAGACTTGTATTTGTGTGTGTTGTGGTCTTGGACAGGAAGTGTAGTCGGGGAGCCAGTTCAGAGTGCATTTTTCGCATGGCGTGTGTTACCATGGCAACAGTAGCCCATATTAGGGATTATTGTGCCTGTTGTGAGATCATTCAAACCAGCAATAAAAGTCTGGTGCTTGTGTGGCTCACCCAACAATACTGACATCTAGTAACCAGTGTAGAATACTACATATCACCAGAAATGCCTTCAATGAGCCTTCTGAATCCCTTATACTTGTATTTTACGTCATTTAGCCAGTTTTACACTAGATAAGGCTTCAATTAGTATGTATAATTTGCAAGAATTGCATATTTTTGACTAACAATGGACCGTAATCAACCACAAAACACCTTACCTAATTAATATATTTTTGAGAAACCGTAATGGAGTAAATTTTTTATCAAAATTGTGTAGTCCTTTTCACATAATCCCTCTTGTTTATCTTTGTGTGGGTGTGTGTGTGTGTGTGTGTGAGGGTGAGACTGTGGTCACTAGGCACCAGTAATGTTATGAAACATGACAATAGTTCACATTACCTTTCAGACTGACATGCCACGGAGATCGAGTAGGAAAAAAAAAGGCTCTCCTCTCATTCCATGTGGAAGTGGTAAGTTTTTGGCTTCTTTGTCCTTCTTTCACACACTTTCTTAAAGGAAAAATACACTTTTATATTTTGCCCATCATCCATCATCTCAGCTTTTGTGAGACATGAACACACACATCTCTCTTTTCAAAAAACAGCTAAAAAGATGCAGCCATTCCCCCTTATAGAGCTTTTTGAAAAAATCTCCAGTGACAACAACGCTCCATTTACATAATGTGATCTGCATACTAGCCAGTGCAATGTGACGTAAACAAAGAATACCAGGACTGGAAATGTGACTATAGGGGTATTAGTTAATGTCTACAGGGCTCTAATAATGTGAATCCTTGTATTTAGAAAGTCATAAACATGTTGTCTATGCGCTAACTACAAAAATATTCATTTCAATAATACTGAATCCTACTTGGCTAAATTCCTTCATCGCGGTCAGGCCGTGAACCAATTAACCCAACGAGGTTGTTTAGCTGGTAAGTGATAAACGTGTGCCGTCGTTCCAGTCAAAATTTGCAGACACTTCCCAATGCTTTTGACTGACAATCGATTTGCTAACTTTGTCAAAACACGGGAGCCACACAGTGGGAGCGTTTGGGCCGACCCACCTAAGGCTGTGCACAAGTTGAAGAGCAGCAAGGAGTAGAAGAAGCTGTCCACTTTACTGACCAGTCGCAGCGACGTGCACACGGGAGAGGACAATCCTGTTGACGGGACAGAACAATGAAATCAAGTTGGACTTAATTTCATCATCACACACACATATGTACACACACACATACATGTATACACACATATATATATATATATTCATATATACACACACATACATATATATATTGTTCATATATCTAAATAATAAACATAATCAGTGTGAGCTGGTTATGCTCACCTCGACGCGACAGGACAGGCATGAACCTGAAGGACAGCAGCACTCCGACGTTGAGCAGCATGGTGAGCACAAAGGCCACTCGGCCAACCACGTAGTGATCCGTCAGCAGGATGAAGGACTGAGCGAAGCCGAAGCTGGGGGTCACGTCGTCGCCCAGGGCGAAGTGCTGCTCCTGCACGTTCCACCGCCCCGATGAATCCTGACCCATTCGCAAAAAGGACACAGGTCGGGGGAAACAGAGGCTGAGACCACAACAAATGCAAGATGGCGCTCCCTGGTGGAAACAACAACATCTACGTGCAGAAAAGGAATCTGCACCAACCTCCACCTGAACCCGGATGGTGTGCAGCCCAGTGAGGTAGCGTGACGGATCCCAGGGCAGCACGTAGAGGGGGCCTCCAGCGGGCTGTCCTGTCCCTAAAGTCTCCCCGTCCACGCTGACGTGCACCGCCGTGATGGGCACCTCGGAGAAGGCCAAAATCCTGTCAACAACAGCGCAGTGGATATTGCAGCTGAATTATTAGTTCACATGAACGCAGAAAATGTATCAAAGTGACCCTCCCACCCACATCTTTCATTTTTTGAATTCAATGGTAACACGAATATTCACACGGGTCACCCACCTGATGTGTGTGGACTTCCGTATGCGGCCCACTGGCTCCAGTCCAGGATGAAGGTACTGCACGTCCTTGGGGTTGGTGATGAGCACCACAGGCCACTGTTCAAACCTCAGGTCTGAGAAACTCAGCAGGTCATGGTCAAAGGCCAGAATCCTGTATCTGGTTGAAGACCAAATAATGAAGAAACATGGAAATAGGCTGATAAATGTCACGTCTGTCTTACCTGCGGTTGTCCATCCAGTCTCCAAGCTCCAGCTCCAGCGTGCCGCTGGGATGTCGAGTGTGTAGGATGGGCATTAAGCCACCGAGCGTGTGCAAGTGACCGCATAGATAGGCGACGGCGGACCTAAGCACGCAGGAGAGCAATTGTAAAAAAAAAAAAAAGTTTATGGTTTCACAGGCAAATCTGCTCGCACCTCATCAGCTCCCGCACGCCCGGAGACGGAGAAACGATGGTGGACGTGGTGTAGTGGCCGAACCAGATGGACTGGTTGCTTTTTAGACTCTCTGCTCGGAACGTGTCCAGCATGTCCATTTGAGTCTGAATTTAAAAAGTACATTAATGGAATCAATTTGAAACATAAAAAAAACCAACTAATATTTCAGAAATAACATCCCAAAATCAAACTTCAATTGTAAAGTCATACACATACAGTATATATACAGCATATACACAAATACATATTCCCCCACCCCATTAAAAGATGACTTAACTGAGATGAAATAAGATCTATAAGTCCGGAAAAAGTTATACAGCCATTTCTAAAGCTTTGGGACTCCAGAAAACCACAATGAGAGCCATAATCCACAAATGGCCAAAACATGGAACAGTGCTGAACCTTCCCAGGAGTGGCCGACCAATCAAAATGACCCCAAGAGCGCAGCAACGACTCATCTAAAAGGTCACCAAAGACCACACAACAACATCCAAAGAACCGCAGGCCTCACTTGCCTCAGTATTCATGACTCCACCATAAGAAAGACACTAGGCAAAAACAGCCTGCATGGCAGAGTTCCAAGACTAAAACCACTGCTGAACAAAAAGAACATTAGGATAGTCTTGTCTCTTGTCTTGATGATCCCCAAGACTTTGGGGAAAATACGGACTGACGAGACAAAAGTCGAACCCTTTGGAATGCGTGTGTCCCATTACATGTGGCCTTTCAGAAAAAGAACAAGGTAACACCAGTAAAATGTGGCGGTGGTAGTGTGATGGTTTGGGGCAGTTTTGCTGCTTCAGGGCCTGGAAGACTTGCTGTGAGAAATGGAGGCATGAATTCTGCTGTCTACTAATCCTGAAGTATCTCCGGCCACCAGAGGTGCTTCATGCTGGCAAAGCCTCCATTGTGACTGAATGACAACAATTTTGCCAAAATATACAATAATTCGATAAAAGATATGAGTGTTTCATTAGATTATATTTGCAAAAATATGCAATACAAATATATATACACACAATATAAGAATATTTTCATTACTAACTACTATATGTACAGATTTTTTATTACAATGCAAACAACAAAAAATAAAATAAAACACCAATAAACTAAATAAAGTTGCTGGTGTGCTGCCCACCTGGTTGAGAATCCCGAAGAAATTGTACGGCCTCTTGGGCCCAGGCGTCAGGGTGGCGTCCGCGCACACGAATGAGTATCTTCCGAAGGGAGTTGTGTGAACGTAATGGAAGGAGCCCACCTTCTGATTGGCCGAGTATTTCCTGGAGAACAAACGGTCGTATTACGTGGAGGCAATCACCTTTACGGTCATCTCTCGCTACAGGCGTCCCGACCGCAACGCACACGGCCAACGCAAACGAAAGACGAGAATTGACGCTTTGACAGATGCTGCAAAGCTGCACATCACAGCGGCAACAACAGAGTCACACGAAAGCCAGCTTCCCACACAACAGAGCGAGCAAAAAAGAGGGCCAGTTAAACGTCGTTCCCCTGGTTCTGGTATTACGGAATACCCTTACCCACCGCCGCCTGTCATAGCACCCCCAAAAGGTGGAAAACTGCTTCAGATTCTGCTGGATAAATGGCACCAGTGTGGGAAAAGGGTGGAAAAATGCCGGCTATATACAGCAGTGTTCAAAATAATATATTATAAATAAAATAGAGATAATTTATTTTTCTTGGTACATGGCAAACAAGTTACCAGTAGGTGTGGTTTGAGTCTGACGATCTGGAACAGATTAAAGACGCTAACCAAGGCACCGCTGTGTGTATTCTTGTCTTATGTGAAGCTGTGTTGAAAAACACTTTTGTTAGTTCAGGATCGTGGGTGATCGGCTTTCCTGAGAAAGACTCGGACACACGGGTAAGTGTAAAATACAGCGCCTTTATTCTACCCCTTACACCGAGTTACAAACAAGCAACGGTTGGTTATGCACAAAACAGAATCAATATCTCAGCTCTTACCGTGACGCGCTGGGTCGGAGAGCCTACAACCCCGGCTTGAGTGTGCCCCAACCGGCTGGGCGTCTGTACACCACCCGCAGCAGACTCTAACAGGAAGTGGGCTCCCCCCCTCTTTTATACAGGTCTGTCCGAGGAGAGCGTGAGACGGGGGTGGCCAGTCCGTGTCCCACGCTCCCAAGACACAGAGCTGTTTCCCAAGGTTAACAACAAAGGCGCCAGTCCGTACACTGAGTTTGTTTAAAATAGTTAAGATGATTGTGAATTGCAAAGCAAGGTTACAAACAAGCTGCATGATCTTTCCTTCCCACCCTCTGGTACCCAAGAGGGGAATCAAAACATCATAACAACATACTTTCCCATTTCAGTAGCCATTATAAAACGACAGAAGTACTACTAGTTTAACTAGGCATCAATATTTATTCAGGGTAAAATAAACATTAACATGGGGGGTGTAACAGTACGCCAATATCACCGCTGGGTCTGTGTGCTCGGACCCTGATAATAATAAATACTACAGGTACAAGAAGGCCTTCGCACGGCCGGTAGGTCCTAGTGCTCGCACCACCGATGTGTCATTGAGCTCCCCGGCCCTAATAAGCAGACCCTTAAACAAACACCTTTAAATACACCCCCCACTGCGTGAGGAAATACGGTCATAGGTGTAATCATGCTCTCATACCAACCGGTAATAGTTGTTGACGCTGTCCAGTGACATTATGTTGAAGGCGTCTGTGGAAAAGAAAAGAAGCGTCATTGTTGTGCACACAATTTTCCCGATGACTTTAACGCAACAATAAGACATCATCGTGTTACAGTCAGGGTATCGATCCCAGTCGTGAAGGGACAGGATGTCCTTCATCATTTGTGAGTGCGGGATCTGGTTTCATAATCTAACGCCAGGCGTCCAAAGGAGAAAAGGGGAGGAGGGGGGACTTCCTGTCTGGGGCTAAAAATGTGCACGCCACTTTCACATCGCCTTCTGGTGAGGCGGGCGAATTGTTGCAAAACAGAGAGTGGGCTAGGATGATGGTGGTGGTCACCGTGATTGCCGCGGATGTCGATCCACCTCGTGCGCTCCATCACGCGCGATCTCTTGAGAATGTTGTGGTAGGCCTGCCACTCCACCTCGTGCTGGAGGGAGCCCACTTTGCTCTCCGTCTTGGCGTCTGTCAGGTCCCCTGTGAGGAACGGAGAGGAGGAGGCGTGAACACAAGACAAGTCTACAAGGAATTTTTCAAAAAAGGGTAGTACCTGTCACAAGCACGAGAGACGGATTTATCAACTTTATGGTGTCGCTGCAAAACTTTTCAAAGTCAGGGACGCGTCTTGGGTCACGGAAGCGGCTGATGTGGATGTCGGACACCTGGAATTGCACACAAACACTCCAGAATAGAAATGCCTGATATCGTCCAGCACTTCCATTTCCAATGCCGATATCAATCGTGTAATGAACAGGCCACCTTTCTTTTACTGCCATGCCACTGGATGCATACATGCAAAATAAGACAAATACTGCAATATGCAATGCAAGTTACAGACAAAGTGCCGCATTAAATGTAAACATTTTGTCTCAGCAAAAAACGTCCTTCAAAAAATATGACCAACACTCACCTAAAATAACATGTGCTATCCATCCATCCATTTTCTTCCGCTTATCCGAGGTCGGGTCGCGGGGGCAGCAACCTAAGCAGGGAAGCCCAGAGGTCCCTCTCCCCGGCTACTTCGTCCAGCTCTTCCCAGCGGATGCCGAGGCGTTCCCAGGCCAGCTGAGAGACATAGTCTCTCCAACGTGTCCTGGGTCTTCCCCGAGGCCTCCTACCGGTTGGACATGCCCTGAACACCTCCCCAGGGAGGCGTTCGGGAGGCATCCCAACCGGATGCCCAAGCCACCTCATCTGGCTCCTCTCAATGCGGAGGAGCAGCGGTTCTACTCCGAGTCTCTCCCGGATGACAGTGCTTCTCACCCTATCTCTAAGGGAGAGCCCAGCCACCCTGTGGAGAAAACTCATTTCGGCCGCTTGTACCCGCCATCTTGTCCTTTCGGTCACTACCCAAAGCTCATGACCATAGGTGAGGGTAGGAACGTAGATCCACCGGTAAATCGAGAGCTTTGCCGTTTGGCTCAGTTCTCTCTTCACCACGACAGACCGGTGCAGAGTCCGCATCACTGCAGACTCCGCACCAATCCGCCTGTCCATCTCGCGTTCTATCTTTCCCTCACTCGTGAACAAGACCCCGAGGTACTTGGACTTCTCCACTTGAGGCAGGACCTCATCCCCGGCCCAGAGATGGCACTCCACCCTTTCCCGGGCGAGAACCATGGACTCGGACTTGGAGGTGCTGATGTGCTATCAACAATCATAATATATTCACAAACAAGAACCCGATTTAATATTTCTGGTAATTGGACAGTGGAAATCTGCACGTTTGTACGCGGCACAAACATCCGTATAAAGAAACACAAAGTATGAATAACCGGCGCTTTCATTGCAAATTGCATTCTTATCATCCAAAGCTGAAACTGGGAGATATTTCCAGACAGCGGAAATAGTGAGCTGGGACTAGGGAATCACGGGAGTGCCAAAAAGAAAAGGAAAAACATAAAGAGAACGGATAACACAGAAATACACAAATGTGCTCATATTCTTTTTACATTTTGCCGTTTATTTTCCCTGCTTTGTCTTGGACTTTTCCATCTGCTGTTTGTCTTTGCATTTACCGAACGCAGTTGGCAACAAAAGGCGCGACCAGTCCCATCCAGGCTGTTGGCCGCTTCTCTAAGCAGCTGCCACACGGACTCCATCGTGTAAGACGTTCGCGTCAAGCATGCATGGCGGCGTGATAGCGATGTTACTTCCTGTCACCCGTGGGAGAGCTACATTTAAACATAGCTACCACATTGTGTGAACGCCTGTTTTTGCCAACTGCTGGCCTCCGGTAAATGCAATGACAAACAGCAAATGGAAAAGACAAAACTGGGAAAATAAACGCCAAAATGGAAAAAACAAAGACAATATTGAAAGAGCAAAATGACCGCACTTGTATATTTTGGTGTCGTTGATATTTACAGAGGCCGGACGGTGGCTGAATGGGTGGCATGTTGGCTGGTCAGGAGGTTCTGGGTTCGAATCCCTGTTGGGCATCTCTGTGTGGAGTTTGCATGTTTTCCCCGTGCGTGTGTGGGTTTTCTCCGGGTACTCCGCTTTCCTCCCACGTTCCAAAAACGTGCATGTTAGGTTAATTTGTGACTCTAAATTGTCCATTAGAGTGTAAATGTTTGTTTGTCTGCCCTGCGATTGACTGGCGACCGGTCCAGGGTGTACCCCGCCTCCCGCCCAAAGTCAGCTGGGATAGGCTCCAGCATACCCGCCACCCTAATGAGGATAAGCGGCATAGAAAATGAAGGAATGAATGATATTTACAGAAGTAGTTCCTTTTCATTTTGGCACTCCAGGCATCCCAAGTAGCACAGCCATGGCAACGGTAAAGCTGACGTTCCCGGCAGAGTTTCGGGAGAAACTGGACAAAAGCAAATAGTACGCCGTCAAGAAGAGAGTCATGTTGAGTTATACTGACTGGGGACAACGTCTGACGACTTCCTGTGCTGGCGGGACCCCTCCATGCTCCCTGACCCCTCCATGCCCCTCATTCACTCAGCCCTGCCACAGCGGCTCGGCGCTAAACGCTCATTGCGGTCACCTGCACGTTGGACTTGAAGTAGAAGAGAAGGAGCGCTCACCTGCACAAACCAGAACATATTATCCAAGGTCTTCCCTGGGAATGGGGGCGAGCTGCCCTCGGGGTCATGATCTCCATCCCAGCCGGCTGGCTGCCGGACGCTCCGTTTCGGGTGCCAAGCTGTGTCGTAGCTGTCCAGCACCCAGGAGGTGAGGCACGCCAAGGCCAGCCCGAGGACAACCAGGACACCGAACAGCTTCAGCATCCTCCTGTAGCGGCGAGGAGAGATGGACAGGCTGCCGTCGTCTGACCCGCCACAGAATGCGGGCTAGCTACTAGGTTGTCACTACTCGCTAAGGACGCTAAACACACTCAAACTAACCGCCGGCCCATGAGAGCGGACTCCCAACTACGGGGCTAAACGAGCCGCGGCCCAGACCGTGTGCGTGGCTGCCATCCTCCCCGCTGGCGACGCATCGAGGCACCGGATTCGTTCGCCAGCTCCAACTGGCTGCCGTCGACGGAGGGGGAAGTGGCGTCCTGTTGTGGCTAGCTGGCCATGTTAGCTTAGCTGCCTGTCAAGCTAGCCGACGCAGCATAGGCCGGCATAGGTCGTCACGTGATCAGAGATGTACCATAGTAAGACGTCTCACTCGTGTGCTCCCCCCCCAATGCGCTACCGTGCGAGTAAAAAATTGTAGCAATTAGCATTGAGCGTTTTACGGCAAAACTCGCTTTCGTTCACAGTTGTTTTCGGTTTCAGGGGCTTAACCCATCGGCCAAAATAGCTTCACGAATTGGTCTGTTGGGTTGCGAATGCGTGTGTGCCACCTGTCGAGAATAGACAATCTTTTGATTTAAAGGACCGCCATTTTGGACGCGTTCCAAACAAATCGCGTCATCACACGCCGATGCAGGAGACGGACAACGTTTGGGGGTTTTATCGCGCATAGAATACGAACACTAGCGGATGTTGTGTCATTGTTAACAAATAAATAACAGACGACTCGCTCTGATGACGCCAAAGGCGCGCGCCGGTTGTCCGCGAACGCGCTTTTAAATATCGTGCGCGCGTGCCTGGGCTAGCTGTTGCGAGGGCTCGAGGACTCGGGGACGCGCACGCAGGAGAAGCCCCGCCCCCCGGCTTACGTCACGGCACGTCACGTCACGGCACTGTGGTCCGCATCGAGCCGACACAAGAAGAGATGCTGAGGTGACAGCCAAGAAGGAGAAACGACCCGCCGCATTTCCGCACCACCGGGCGCTTCCCCCGCTCGAGGACGAGCCACCATGGGATGGATCTCCACGTCGCCGCGGGCCTCCTCCGCGGATGTAGCGGACGTTCTGTAAGCACACCCGGCGGCGCTGTTGGATCGGGACTCGGCAGCAGAGGTAATGGCCGTGAATCCGGATGCTCCCGCCGTTGCTGTGTGGTTCTGCGGCGTCGCCAGGGCTCTCCCGCCATTGCGGCCGAGTGGTGTGTTGTGGCAACCCCAGCCTGCTGTGCACAGCAACAGCCCCCTGCGGCTGGGAGAGGACAGTGGAGGCCCCCCGCCCAAAACACGCCACGCCGCTTGTGCAGCGGGGCTCCGTT
This sequence comes from Oostethus manadensis, assembly GCA_024372805.1. Lineage (NCBI taxonomy): Eukaryota > Metazoa > Chordata > Actinopteri > Syngnathiformes > Syngnathidae > Oostethus > Oostethus manadensis. The sequence goes on from QODF01000176.1 coordinate 521,070, forward strand.
TAATGTTAGCATCACAAGTCAAGGTGCAGCCTTGGCTTCACCTATGGCATCTATGGCTTCCACGCCCGATGCACCACAGCCCCCCTCCCGCCGCCGCATGCCGGGGGTGCGAGAAATGGATTTATGCAAAGTAAAAATATATTTATGTGCAGCAGAACACGTGTTTAAAATATGCACAAATATGCAACATAATTATAGCTGCGTAACACGTATAGATGTGCAGGCCAGGAAAAAAAATATAGATATTAGAAAGGCACGTGCTGCACAAAGGTAATGAAGTAAATCAGTGTGGAGCCGAAAATGTGCGTAAAAAAAAAAAGTAATATATAAATGTGCACCTAAAAGAAACATGGACTGCCATCAGAAACATGTTTTTTTAAATATCCAATCAGGGATGGGCTGCTGGAAGAAATTAGTGGAGGAAAAAAAATACACACAAGCGCGGGGCGGAAATTGTGTCGAAAATATGTACAAATATTCACATGCGCCTGAAAAGTAGCTAAAAAAAAAAAGCCCAAACAATAGCTTTGCATCAGAAAGGTATTTTAAAAAACTATACATAAATGGATGTGGTGCAGAAAAGTAATTACATACATACTTTTATTTAAGAGCGGAGAAGAAAACGTTACAAAATATTTATGTGCACCAGAAAAGTAGTGAAAAAAATCAGGAAATATAGATTGCCATCAGAAATTATATATATATTTATATATATATATGGTTGTACTGCAAAAAGGAATTAAATAAAAAAAATACACTTTAATGTGGAGCAT
>QODF01000176.1:521913-575048 GCA_024372805.1 Oostethus manadensis
ATATATATATTAGATAATTATTTTAAAAATATCCAAAAATGGATGTGCTGCAGAAAAGTAATTAAATACATACTTTCATTTAAGAGTGAAGCAGAAAATGTGTAGAAAAGTAGTCAAAAATAATATATGGATTAAGGGCCAGACCGCCAGAAATATGAATTGCCAGGCAAAATTATTACACAAGTATATGCAAACAAGCATGTACTGCAGAAAGGAATTAAAAGGGAAAAAAATACACTAAAACGTGGAGCAGAAAATGTGATAAAAATATGTAAAACTATTCACGTGCACCAGAAAAGGGACTAAAAATGTACAAGTTTCGCTTTGCATGGGAAAATTATTCCAAAGAAATGTACAAATATAGATGTGCAGCAGGAAATGGGAATTAAATTTGTACAAATATTCACGTGCGCCAGAAAAGTAGTTCCGAAAAATCTGGAAGTGTAAATTCCCGTCAGAAAATTGTTAAAAAAATGTCCAAATGCGGACGTGCTGCTGAAAGCAGTTCAGGAAACCTTCAAATACGATGCGGTTGTTAATCACTTGTACACTCGCACGATCAGATGCACCCCAAAAAAGAATCACCTGTAAAATATATAATAATGCCTACGTTTTGATTGACACCACGTGAAGGATTAGCCTGAGGGCTGTGTCTGACATTGCGCTCACCTTACTGTGGTCATAATAATAAACACACAAACTCCTGCCCGTGGCAGACAAATGCTCAGAAAGAGGGAGGGGACAATCCAACATGGCTGTGCAGCACTGTCGCCATGGAGATGGTCGGGGACGCGTGATTCATGACGGGATCTGACTGTCTGGGACGGGGGGCGCTCTTACTGTCCGCCCCTCTTTGTGCTTGGCGCGTCAGTCCGTGTGGATGCATGCTGGCGCAGGAACCCACGTCCTCTTACTGCGACGGAGAATCAAGGCCACGTCGGGGGGGGGGGGGGGGGTCAGAGATTTTCAGAATAAAGTGGTAAATTGATGAGGAAAAAAATTACGAGTTCATTTAATTTAAATACATAAATACATTTATTAGAACGAAGTTGCAAACTTGCAAGAAGAAAGTCATACATTTACAAGAATAAAGTTGTACAATTACTAGAAAAAAGTTATAAATCCCAGTCCCAAAAAAAACTCATAACATTTACGGGAAAAAAGTTGTAAGTTTATGAGAACAAAGTCAAAAACTTACAGTAGGAAGCCATACATTTAGAAATAATTATATAAAAAGATATGTAATGAATAAATGTTTTGCTTTTTATGTATTCATAGCAATCACAATGACTTAATAATAACAGTGTTTGCCATAAATGTACAGATTATGCTTACATGTTTGTATTAACATACGGACACTTTTGGGATATATTTATTTTGCAACCGTGAATGTGACATTTCAGAATTTCTTCTTTAACCAGTACTATTACTCATTCCTGATCCTGTCCATCCTGGTCACTCCCAAATATATATAAGTATCATGTCCTTCATACAGAAGGTTGTGTCCGGAAGGGCGTCCGACGTAAAACTTTTGGCAAATCAAACTGAACAAACTGACTCACTGTGGCGCCGCCCCCTGACGGAATATGCCGAAAGGAAAAGAAGATATAAGAAAAAGAAAACGTCAATAAGTACAGGAAAAAGTCATATTACCAGAATAAAGTCCTACATTAATGAGAATGAAGTTGCAAACTTCCAAGGATAAAAGTTGTGCATTTTACAAGAATAAAGTCGTACATTTAGGTGAAAAATTCTCCTAGCACTCCCCCTTTTCATAGCTGTCTCAAGCGATCCGTGACTTTTCTATTGATCTGAGATTTGAAGAATAAAACCATAAATGGACAAGAAACAAGTTGTACATTTACCACAATAAAGTGGGAAATTTACGAGAAAAAAAGTTGTAATATTAGTTTTCATAGCTCTCTCAGGCAGTGCCTGATATGACTTTTAGATTTTGAGAAAAAAGTCCCAAATGTACGAGGAAAAAGTGGTAACATTGTCGTAGCCGTCTCAGGCCAGGCCTGCCGTGAAAGTTGCACCTTTATCAGGACAAAAGTCTCGTTCCTAGAATAAGGGTGTGCGTTTCTGAGGACGAAGTCTGAGATTTTGAGGCTAAAGTCATAAACGTACGAGAAAATGTGCGAGAAAAAAGAGTCATAACGTTTAAAGCCTGACGCGTGTGACCCCCAATACTTCGACTTCTTGTGGTTCTTGCAAAGGTACGACTTTATTCTCATAATATTACGACTTTTTTCTGAGCATCTCGCTGCTCGTGTGACGTTACTTTGCACCGCCTGCCCCTGTCAGGCAATCATCTGGTTTATTTACCACTCGGTGTCCAAAGTGCAGCCCGGGGTAGTAAATAAAGTCGTAATATTTGGAGAAAAAAAAGTCATAACTTTTTTGCAAGCACAAACTTGTAGCATTCTGGGAAAAACTAATGTCATTTTAGTAGCACCGATTTGAAATATTGAAGAAAAAATACTTCTTAGAGTTGTATTATGCCCGAAAAGTTAGGGTGGGGAAAAAGTTATAATGTTGCGAGAAAAAAGTCAAAATATCATCAGAATGACGAGGAGAAAATTTACAAGAAGAAAATTTAACAACAACAACGGCAGCAGAACCGGAAAAAAACGGTTGTCATTTTGTGTCAATGAAGACAAAAATATTAAAAGAAAGTTGTACTCCAACAAGAAAGACAAATCAAAAATTTGTGATATGAAAAAACAAAAGAAGTCATTTTTGTAGTTGGAATATTAAAGAAATAATTTTTGGAAGTCGTTAAAAGTTAGTGTGGGGAAAAAAGTGAAGTATTATGGGGATGATTTCCTTTTCTAACAAGAAAAACCTCAAAATTGTAATCTTATGAGGAAAAATGATGCTATTTTTAGGACCATAGCAACAAAAATATGAAATATAGTATTAAATATGAAGAAAAGTTGTAATTTTAGGAGAAAGACGTAAAATAAATTTGAATTGTTAAAATAAAGTTTATTTAACAAGAAAGTTGGGGGAAAACCAGCAAAAAATGAGGGAAAAAGTGTGACGCTGATTTGAATAATAGTTTTTTCCACCCGCCTAAAAATGTAGAACTTATCTACACGTGTTGCCTCACAAAGTACCAAAGTGGAAAAGTTGCATCCTTTATCTTTTGCTACGTGGCCCTCGCTGGGGAAGTTTGGACAGGATTTTTCCCTGCATCACGAAACCCTGTAGTCCCTCGTTTGTGGCGGTTCATTTCAAACTTGACTGCGATAAGTGAATTTTCTCGAAGTAGGATTCCGTATATATAAATGGAGTGTATTTAGAGCACAGACAACTATTTTTTGTCCTTCTAAGTACATTTTTAGCATTATTAGAGCCTTGTAGACATGAAATAACAGCCCTATAGTCACCTTCACACTCCCATTACCCAATATAACAGACATAATAGGAGAAAAAAAGCCAATGTGTTTTGGTGTTAAGGGGAGTTGACTGGTAGGCGGACAGGAAGTGGCGTCGGGGGCCATAATGCAACCCAGCCACTGACCAACATCACCCAAAAGGGAGGGTTTGGACATGCCCGCCTACCTGGCAAAACACACCTGGGTGTCTAAAGTGTGGCACAGGGGCCATCTGTGGCCCACGGCAGAAATAAAACAAAGAAAATCCCAGCAAAGGTGGAACGGAGCAGAAAGGCATCATGTAGCTAAGATACTAATAATTCATACAAAGAATTGTTTTTAAATACAGGTATATATCTTTTTTTGTTGTTATTGTTAGTAGTAGTAGTTGTAGTAGTATTAGTTTCCGGTCGTGTTTTTTCACTTTACTAAAATCTCATCTCGTCCTGGCGGGCCCAGCCTCACGCGTGGTCTCGTCTCGGGATGCCCCCGCCGCCGCTGAAGCCACATTGTACTGAGCAGCCAGGACTCTGTGGTTATCGTCGCGCATAAAAAGCCAAAGAAGCAGCAGAAGGACAAACAGTGTACCTCGAGTGCTGCTGCGGTGGAAGCCTGTCTGACCTGAAGACAGGCGGAGTCACCCGCCGGAGTCAATTGTGCGCTGATGCGCGGCAGCGACGCCGAGGTCGCCGTCCTCATGACTCTTAAGCCGAGCTCGCCATTTCACCCTCCTCCCGTCTCCGCACGCGCACCCGTCCTTTGCCGCATGATGGGATTGATGGTCAAATAGGCTTTAGAAGGCCCGTTGCGTAACGTCACAGTCGCTCGCCTGTTTGCGTCCCAACCCCGACCAAGGGCGTTTCCTCGCTGGTCGAGTCACGGCCCCTTCCCTGTCTTGCACTCGTCACGTAGTTTTCACTTTTCACAATTCTACTTTTAATATCATCATTTTGCATTTTTGCTTTATTTCATATCATACAATTTGACATTCTATCTCATCATTTGTCCCTTTATCTCATAAATTTGACTTTTTTCCTCATTTGACTTCTTTTTTCATTTTTTTCCTCAGAATGTTACTTTTAATCTCATAATTTGATTTATCCGTTAATTTTAATTTCTTTATCTCGTAATTTGTCTATGTATCTCATAAATTTGACATTTTATTTCATTAAACTTTTCATCTCTTTCATTTTTTATCTCATAAATTTGACTTTTCATCTCATTTGATTTTTTATCTTTTAAAAAAAAATTCTCAATTTCTACTTTTTATTTAATAAATTTGACTTTTTATCTCATAATTTGATTTATCCTTTAATTTTGATGTCTTTATCTTATAATCTGTCGATTTATCTCATAAATGTGACTTTTTATCTTTTTGATTTTTTTCTCATAATTATAACTTTTTAATCTCTTAATTTTACTTTTTATCTCGTAATTTTAATTTTTATCTTTCGAATTTGATTTCTTTATCACATAATTTGTCAATTTATCTCATAAATTTGACTATTTATCTTTTTTGATTTTTTTCTCATAATTATAATTTTTTCATCTCATAATTTGACTTTTTATCTTTCAATTTTGATTTCTTTACCTCATAATTTGACTTTTTAGCTCATAATTTGACGTTTTATCTTTAAATTTTGATTTCTATATCACATAATTTGGATTTTTTAATCTAATAGGTGTGACTTTCTATCTCATAATTTGACTTTTTTTCTGATAATTTGAAGTATGGACTTTTTACCTCATAGTGTGACATTTTGTCTAATAATTTTGACTTTTCATCTCACGAGCTGGACTTTTTATCTATAATTCTGACTTTTTATTCCTTAATTTCTCGCTCGTCAAAATGGACGGCGACACGAGGAGGCGGAAAGTTAACCGCATTTTGCCTGCAGTGGGTGGGGGCTTTTCCTCACAATATTAAGACATTATTCTCATAAAAGTGCACCTTTTGTCTCTCAATATGTTGACCTTGTTCTTGTAAAATCACTGCTGATTTTTGCAGTTGTTTTGAAATTTTTAAAACAAAAAGAATTCAACTTAATGCTACTAAAATGGCGTTATTGTTCCACGTAAATTGACATGATCCTGGTCAAATAATGATTTATTCTTGTTAAATTACAATTAAAAAAAAAAAGATGTGACTATGTTTTTGTAAAATCACTGCTAAAGTTTGCTGTTGTTTTGAAAATATTTTTTTTATAAAAAATTCAACTTTATGCTAAATTATAATTTTTTTTAATTGGCACTACTAAAATGGCGTTATTGTTCCACGTAAATGGACATGATCCTGGTCAAATAATTCTTGTTAGATTACAAATAAAATAAAATAAAAATTGACTGTGTTCTTCTAAAATCACTGCAGATTTTTGCTGTTGTTTTGAAAATAACATTTTTTTAAAGAATTCAACTTTATGCTACTAAAATGGCGTTATCTTTCCTCTTTTCCATAAAATGACATGATCCCAGTCAAATTATGACTTTTCTTTGTAGAGTACAACTTTTAATGAAAAATATGTTGACTTCTTGTTTTTTGTAGCATTAATGCAGATTTTTCCGTTTTTGCTGTTTTTATATCACGACTTTATTTCAAATGTCTTGATGATGTTTTGACTTTATGCTAGCAACATTATCACTTTTGAAATTTTCCAAAAGTATGCATTTGTTTTGTTTGTCTCTCGTATAATTTTACGTAACTTTTTTATTATTAATTTTTTATGATTTCACCTTTATGCCACTAAAAACATTCCAGATAACAGGTTATCTTTTGTCTCCTTGTATTTGGGATGATTGAAGTAACGTTATCACACAAGGCTGGGAAAGCTTTAGTTTTGGTAGAAGAAGACGCGACGCGTCGGCTTCGGCGGCGGCTGCGGAACCAGCTGTCGGCGGCAGCTGCGGCGCCGCACGGACCTTGCGAGGTCGTCTGGCCCTTCAGCCGAGGGGTTAACGTTTGTCTCCCACAGACGCTGCTTTTGAGGCCAAGACGTACGAAGAAAAGAACTCTGACGACTCAGATTCCGCTTGGTCCCCTCCCCACACAGGGTTCTTCCTCGGGTTCTTGATGCCCGGCCCGGTCTGAGTGCCATCGCTGGAGGGCGTGGGAAAGGAAGCAGTGAGGGGAAGGACGGGTCTTCAGGCGGTATGAGCGGGGGAACGGAGCAAGCCGACATTCTGAGCGTGCTGTCGCTGGTGAAGGAGCGATGGAAAGTGGTGAGTTTCTCTTCTCGCCCAACACGTCCTGTGTTGGCATTTACTAGACAACGTGGAGCTTTTCCCTCCTAATTCTACCACTTTATTCCCTTCTTCTCTCACTGTTTTGACTTGATTCTCATAAGAAAGTTGTTTTGTTTCCCACATTATTACAGCTTTTTTTTTTTTAAGTGAACTCAATGCCACCTTTTATTTTTTATTTATTCGTTTTCTATACCGCTTATCCTCGTTGGGGTCGCGGGTATGCTGGAGCCTATCCCAGCTGGCTTTGGTCGCCCGTCAATCGCAGGCCACTTATTAATTTTTATCATAATATTTGGAGTCTATTGTCATAAAATGAGCGGTTTTTCATTTTTTAAACTATTTTTACTTTGTTCTTGAAAATGTTCTTCTCGTGATTATGAATTTATTCCAACAAATTTTGACTTAACTGAACTGAGCACGTTGTTTTGTTTCTCATAATAATATGCTAAAATTTTTTCTTTATTATTTCCATTTTATGCCACTTAAATGTCATCATTTTTCATCATAATATTTTGACTTTGGTAAAATTAACTCTTTTGTTTTAAAAACATTTTCTATTTCAAGTTTCTTCTGGTGTGTAAAGTCGTAAATATGACTTCATTCCCGGAAGGGATAAGGGGGCCTGGTACCCCGGGGGTCTGGTTAGGATGCCTCCCAGACGCCTCCCTGGGGACGCCCGACTGGTAGGAGGCCGCGAGGAAGACCCAAGACACTCTGGAGAGACTATGTCTCTCAGATGGCCTGGGAACGCCTTGGGATCCGCCGGGAGGGGCTGGACGAGGTGGCCGGGGAGAGGGAAGTCTGGGCTTCCCTGCTTAGGCGACCCGACCTCGGATAAGCGGAAGAACATCGATGGATGGAATTAACCAACCTTTTATTTATTTCACACACACACTAAGCTGGTAAATAATGAAAAGAAAATGGAATTTGGGGAAAAATAATTGGGATAGGGCTCCACTGGAACACCAGATATGTAGGATGAAAAGTTATCTGTTCATCAGTGCTCTTGTGAAACTCTGTCAAAATGCAAGCTTGCAAAATACACAGCTTTGACCTGGAATTATTATATATATAATTTTTTGAAGTGTGCAGGAGTAGAGGGTACGCCGCTGTAAAAAGTTTGGGAATATAATGTATCTAATATAATATTTGAAAAGTACATCTTCATCAACATTTCAACTTCATGCAGCTAAAATGTTATTTTCCTTCATAATTATGTGAGTTTATTGTCATAAAATTGCCACTTTTGGTGACGTTCTTAGTAGAACCTTTCTTTTGTTAGAACTTTAGTCTTGTAAAATTACTACAGATTTTTCCATGTCGGCTGGATTTTGAAAAAAATTTTGGCTTTCATAAAAGGTGGTCATTTTCTTTTTGTGAAATTTCGACTTTATTCCCGTAATGTTGTAACTTTTTTTCCTAACCGAATTTTCCTGATTGGCATTGTTAAAAGTGACACTAGTTTTCGTCATAATATTAGCAGCTTATTCTCGCTTATTCTTTTTATTTTTTTATTGTTGTTTTTGTCTTTTTATACATTTTCTCACTATTTCAACTTTTGTCTTGTACATGTTTGTCTTGCAATGATAACTTTATTCCCATAATATTTGGACTTTGCTCCCATAACTAAAGTTTTCATAATTAAAAAAAAATACATGCCTTTTTTCTGTAATATTTCAACTTTATGAAGCGGGAATTAAGTCACCCAAACGAGGACTTAACTTCAAAAAGGGGTTTTCTGTCCCGCCGGTGTGTAAAATTAGTCAGGGGCTCGGACATTCCCGGGTCACATCCCCCCTTCCTGGTAGCACTGCGGCAGCGTGAGATCTAAAAATAGCCTCGTGGTGCTATTTCTGGCATCGCCCGAGCTAAAGGCAGAGTGCAGAGGCATTGTTCCCACACAGAGGAAGCGCGAGGCCGAATCCGTCAGCGCCAGCCCCGGGGTGCCATGTTCACTCCTCGCTAGCTGCCGCGCACTTCCTGTCCTTTAAGGAGGCGCGGGTTACGTAAGAGCGCTGCAGTTAATCCACACACAAATCTGTGGATGGAGGACGCTGAAGGGCACGGCGAGGCTCAGAGGAAATGAAAGAGTTTCTTTTTTTGTCCAAAAAGGTGAAGAATTAAGGAATCTTGTGCACATCCTGTCCATCCCGCATTTCATGTGTGCACCTTGACAACGTTAGGAAAACTCCCATGTGCCCTTGCCAGGGTGTAGACCTGGTCCGGTGTTCCGCGACCAGGACGAAAACCACGCCGTACGTCCTGCAGCACTTTCTTCACAAGCGTAAAAAGAAGTTAACCGCTTGTGGGCCTCAAAGTGTTCCTTCCACCGACGCCGACCAAATCCTCAGTCAGGTCAGCAGCACCCCGTACGCCCTATAAACTGTGTGAACCGGGCCGCATCCCCTTTCCGAAGCGTCCGACGATTTGCCAGAACCTCTTCGAGGCCGACCGAAAGTTGTGCTCCATAGACTCACCAAACTCCTCCCACACCCGAGTTTTTGCCTCAACCGCCGCCGCAGCCTCGTGCCGCTGGACCACAAGCCACACATGCCTGATAGGACTCCTTCTTCAGCTTGACGCCATCCCTGACCTCTGGTGTCCACCATCGCGTTCGGGTCCTGCCAGCACAACTGGCACCTACCACCTTGCGGCCACAGCTGCGACTGGCTGCCTCGGCAATGAGGGCACAGAATACGGCCCGTTCGGACTCGATACCCCCTCCTCCCCCTGGACGCAGGCGAAGCTCTGCCGGAGGTGAGAGTTGAAGACTCGACCAACGGGAGACTCCGCCAGACGTTCCTAGCAAACTCGCGCTACACGTTTGGGTCTCCCAGGTCTGTCCGGCATCCTCCCTTACCATCTAATCCAACTCATTACCACGTGGTGGTCAGTTGACAGCTCAGCCCCTCTCTTCACCCGCATGTCCAGAACATGTGGACGCAGGTGTGATGATACAACTTGGTGCCAAGTGCCCTTATGGACTTAGGTTCGAACATGGTGTTTGTTATGGACAAAGTGTGGTTCGCGCAAAAGTCCAGAAACAACATACTGCACTCGTTCAGGGAGGCCGTTCGCTTCCAGAGACCAAACTGTGAGTCAAGGTGAGTCCGACTATGTCTAGCCGGAATGTCTCAACCTCTCGCACGATCTTGGGCTTTTTCCCCACCAGAGAGGTAACATTCCATGTCCCAAGAACCAGATTTGGCCGCCAAAGACCAGGTTGCCATGACACCCGCTCTAGACCGCCCCCCAAATGGCACCGGACCCTCATGATTGCCCCAGAAGGGGATGGGTCTGTGTGTGCCGACCGTGTGGCTTCTTCGGGCTGGGCTTGGCCTGACCACCAGGCCTGGCTCCAGGGTGAGGCCCCTGGTGTTCCACGTCGAGGTGAGGTCCGGTCCTTCCTCTGAATTTTATTCATAAGGGTCTTCTGAATCACTCTTAGTCTGGCTCGTCACCTAGAACCTGTTTGCTTTGGGAGACCCTACCCAACAACATAGCTCCTAGGATCACTCGGGCACTCAAACCCGTCCACCACCATAAGGTGGTGATCCACGGAGGGGAGGTTGTTCATTCCCAGTTGTGAATCCACCAGAAAAAACGATATAAAGTTGTAAAAGAAAAAAGCTGTACGTTTATGTTACGGACATTGTCCGAGACACTTATGTGACCTTTCTTGGGTTCCAGGCGAAGAAGATTGGGGGCGGCGGTTTCGGGGAGATCTACGAGGCGCTGGACCTGCTCACGCGGGTCAGCGTGGCATTGAAGGTGGAGTCGGCCCAGCAGCCGAAACAGGTGCTGAAGATGGAGGTCGCCGTGCTCAAGAAGCTGCAAGGTGAGGCCCGAAAGGGATGCGGCGGATTTGGTTTCATTTGTCCTTATTGATCCCCGACCGCTGGGCCTGGAGGGTCTGATACGGAGAGGATGCTTGAGATTGTTGGCGGCGAGGCGGCTGTCTTGATGTTATCTTTGTGTGCCGTCACCTGTTCCTTTACGTACGTTAGCCTCTACCCGGTGAGTAGTCTGGATGTTTACTCTTCCTTCCAATGTTTCCTCTCTCGCTGCGTCCTCTCTGCCTTCAAAAACGCACACATGCCACTTTCCCGTCTCCTCCCCGAGAGGTTAAATCGATGGGCAGGGATCATGTTAGCCTCCTAATGGTGGTGGCCTGGGGGTGGGGGTTTTATGCTGCTTCCCAGGGGAACCAGAACGTAACCGGAGACGGGACCCGACATTGCCGAGCAGCACAGCTGGGGAAGGGTAAACATCCAACAACCCCGAGCCGCCTAAGAAGATGAAACTGGTACACAGAGGAACACGTTTGAAAATAAAGGAATCCTACTTTGCGTGAATTCACTTATCACTGTCAGGTCTGGAACCAAGGAACCAACCATCAAGTGTAGGCATTTTTATTGTTATTATTGGTGGGGGTTGTCTTGGAATTTTCGCCTAGTCTGCTTATGTCTCTGGCGAACGTCTCCGGGAAATCCATCCATCCATCCATCCATCCATTTTCCTCCGCTTATCCGGGTCCGGGTCGCGGGGGCAGCAGCTTCAGTAGGGAAGTCCAGACTTCCCGGTCCCCAGCGACCTCTTCCAGCTCCATCGGGAGGACGCCAAGGTGTTCCCAGGCCAGCTGTGAGACATAGTCCCTCCAGCGTGTCCTAGGTCTTCCCGGGGGCCTTCTCCCGACTGGGCATGCCCGAAACACCTCACCAGGGAGGCGCCCGGGAGGCATCCGGACTAGATGCCCGAGCCACCTCAACTGGCTCCTCTCGATGTGAAGGAGCAGCGGCTCTACTCTGAGCTCCTCCCGGATGGCCGAGCTCCTCACCCTATCTCTTAGGGTGAGTCCAGCCACCCTACGAAGGAAACTCATTTCCGCCGCTTGTATCCGCGATCTCCTTCTTTCGGTCATGACCCATAACTCATGACCATAGGTCTTTGGGAAATGTGCAAGCAAAAGCTACTTTTGGTTATGTCGACAACCGCTTACTAAGTCAGCCAGTCCAAGGGACGTCGACTGAAACGGGTTTTACTCTATAAAAGAAAAGGTCGGTATGTGCACGTTTTAGGCGATGAAGGCTTGCAGTGCCTGCAGAACAGCTTTGGGGTGTGGCCTCATCCAGGCTGCATCAGCAAGAATGTCCCGCCAGGCGATAGCACACACATACACACACACACACACACGCATACATCCTTTCACACTCGTGAGGTTGGATGACAGCAAATTTGTTGACTTCATCTGTGTCCCTCGCAGGGAAAGACCACGTGTGTCGCTTCGTGGGATGCGGACGCAACGACCGCTTCAACTACGTTGTGATGGAGCTTCAGGTCGGGCGTGCATTGCTTCTGTCTACTCAGCACTCCCTTGCCACTCTCACTGCTGTTGCTGTGGAAACATGTCCGTCTGTCCTGTGTGTCCGAAGGAGTCGCTTTTGGCTCCCGATCAAAACAGTTGGAAAAACTGTAAGACTGTACACTTTGCACGGTTGGTTCTTAAGGAGGTTCTAAGCAGCGCCTCAACATGCAAAAAGACAAAATGGAGTAGGAATTAAAGTGAAAATGAACGGCCCTGATCAAAAGTCAAACAAATGGAAATAAAATGTAACATGTTGTTAATGAGGTGACAAATTTGATGCCAGTGTTCCCAGGAGGCTAGTGGGTGTGTTGCTCCAGGTGGTGAAGATGGCTTCCCGGAGGGCATCCACTGTCTGGAACTCAAGTCCATTTTTGTAACATTCCCTTGCCATCCATCCCCAAATGTTCTCCATTGGGGTTTGATGAGGGGAACACACAGGATGGTCCAAAACAGTGGGCTTATTCCTCTGGAAGAAGTACTTTGTGAAGTGCAGCGTCGATACCACACAGACCAGGGCCTTCAGTCATGAGGGACACCCCCCTGCAACATCCCCACATAGCCGGCTGCCGTTTGACGCCCCTGCACAACCACAAGCTCCATTGTCCCATTGAAAGATCATGATGGTGCCGTGTGGAAAACATCTCAGCTGGGATCTCCTTGTCATGCCGTTTTGAAGCCATCAGGACCGTCAAGGGAGAAGAAAACTTTCTTCCACCTTTCAATGTCCCATGTTTGGTGCTCTCCTGCAATTTTGTGGCATTGAAGGTTTTTTTCCTTCTTAAAAGCCTTCTCTCGCAGATGCCATCTGACTCGGCACCAGTAACAACCTTCATGTAGGCCAAGAATGGGCCCGTATCTTGACGGGCAGACAATGGAGTTCTGGGTGACGTTTTTTTTTTGCCTTTTTTGTTCCCTGAGCCGCAGAACGTGTGAAGAAGTTAGAAACGAGTGTCTTCCTGCATCCAACCTCCGCAGCCGCGGCGCTGAGGCTGCGAGAGGCCTTGCTTATGCAGCTCAACAATCCCACGCCTTCAAAGAGAGAAAGCTTTTTTGCCTTTGCCATGGAGAGATCATGAGAGTGTGAATACCTGACACTAAATCACATTCAAGCCGCATTTTCAACCAACATTTTGCCTTTTAAAGGCTGCGATCTTCCACTTTTGATCAGCTTATTTCACTTCAATGCTTCTTTGCAATAAGTTGCTCACTGTAACATTATTTGGTGTCCCTCCCATTTCATCTTTTGGCATTTTGAATCTCTAAAGAACTCAAATCGACTCAGAACCTCCTTACTATCCAGCAGTGCAAAATGTCCATTCTTGCGATTCTTCAACTGGTCTTAACATTTTGCTTCCACTGAACAATGCAAACACTAACAGTGTCCATCCTGGCTAACTGCTGCGGCTGTTGTCTGCTTTGCGCCCTCTCAGGGTCGTAATCTGGCCGACCTGAGGAGGAGCATGAGCAGGGGAACGTTCAGCATCAGCACCACGCTGCGCTTGGGCCGCCAGATCCTGGAGGCCATAGAGAGCATCCACTCTGTGGGCTTCCTGCATCGTGACATCAAACCAGTAAGCCAAATACAAGCGTTCTCTCGGTTCGCCTCGGCCGAGTATTATTTCAATCATTTGAATATTTAAGCAAATTGCACATATTTTTGGACCAAATTAAGCATTTTTAAGATAAATATGGTTAAAGTGTCCCTTGCAATATCGCGGTTTGATTATCGCTTCCTTGCAATATCACTTTTTTTGTAGAAATGAATGAATATATAATAGCTGTTCGGTGGTAGACTATAGCCTATAATTAGTCCAACGTATTGAAATACAAGTCATATGTAGTATTGTGACATTAGCTAACATGACATTACCTTAGCACTGCATGACGTCAGCCATGGCATGTCCCACACGATAAAGTGGAAAAAAAGGTTCTCCTCCCATTCCGTGGGGAAGTGGTCAGTTTCTAACTTCTTCACTTTGGAAGAAATAAACTTGAGTGGTCAGCAGGCTAGCTTGCTAGCTAGCGTTCATCTTGAGTCCCTGCAGCATAAGAGTTTTGGCGTAAACAATGAATAATTAGAGTTTAAAGGTGACCATAGGTGTGTTATTTCATGTCTCCATGGCTTAAATGACCGTATTTAGAAAGTCATAAGCAGGTTTTCAATGCTCTAACTACAAAAATATTCCATTTATTAAAGTTGGCTGACATTTATAGTTCATGACGCCACCCATGATGAGCTACGGTAGCTCTCGCTGTTCAATCTTATTTCCGGAAGTAAAGTCATCAGAGTACTATCACGCAGCTACACTGTCTTCTTCTTGTCCTTTTGCCTTATCCCATCAGGGGCCGCCCCAGCAAATCAATAAATGTACATATTGCTGTAAGAGGTGTTTACATTCAGCCTTGTCGCTATCATGGAATACTGTCTAGAAAACATGACATAAACAAGACATGACTTACGCTGTTCTGTTGCAACTTTGACGTTGTTCTTCTTGTCTTTTTTTTTTTCTTTACTGTGTATCAATATACTTTTTCAAAATGCGTTGACACCCTACTTTCAAGCCAACTGCTTCTTGTAAAGGTGCTCCTTCATAGCAGTCATCAGCAAAATGATCACTGCAAAGAACAGACCTCCAGGCGGGCGTCCATCTGTGCACTTGCTTTGTCCATTTTTGTCTTAAGCCTTCCTCTTTTGGAAAAGAAAACAAACTCAAGGTATCACTCGGATAGTGTCAACATCCAGCAGCAGCACAACATTTTGGCATGACTGCTATTTTTTTTACCGCGCTTTACTACTCTTACGTTTGCTATGTGGCATTTCCGTCTTCCTGCTGTAGTCCAACTTTGCCATGGGCCGCTTCCCCAGCACCTGCAGGACATGCTACATGCTGGACTTCGGTCTCGCCCGCCAGTTCACCAACTCGTGCCAAGAAGTCCGACCGGTAAGTGAGCAACATCCCTTCTGGGTCAGATAATGAAGTTGAGTTTGGGTGTGGGATTATTGTTTTGCAGCAGGAGTTTATCAGTAAAATGGCAGCGTCTGTTTGTGATGCAGCTCGTTAAGTTAAAAAAAACAACAACAGCATGTCATTTAGGAATTAAATCGCATGATTTTTGAATTGATATTATCCAATCAGTACTCCCCATTCATTTATAATGCTGTTATTTACTGCAACACACATGAGCACGAATCTTATTTATGTATTAAATGTCTTATTTTCCCTTATGTCTACTGTATGTAGGAGTGTAAAGGTGTTATTTCATGTCTAAAGGGATGTAATAATGTTAAAAAAACGTATTTAGAGGATCATAATACGAATGTAAAGGCGACTGTAGGGGTGTTATTTCATGTCTGGAGGGCTCTAATAATGTTAGCAATGCGTATTTAGTAGATTGTAAACAGGTTTTCTATGTCTTAAATGTCTTTTTTTCTCTTATGTCTACTATATTGGGTAATAGGAGTGTACAGGTGACTGTAGGGATGTTATTTCATGTCTGGAGGGCTCTAATAATACTAACAATGCGTATTTAGAAGAGTGTAATCAGCTTTCCTTTGTGTTAATTGTCTCATTTTCTCCTATGTCTACAATATTTGGTAGAAGTCGTGTAAAATTGACTATAGGGGTGTAATTTCACATCTAGAGGGCTCTAATAATTAAAAAAACTGTATTTAGAACTGTATTTAAGAAGGTTTTCTATGCCCTCACTATGAAAATGTTCCATTTATAAATAAGGAATCCTACTTTGGGGAAATTCGGTTGTCTGGAATCAATTATCCGGCGTGAACGCGGGATGACTGTGGTGTGAATTGCTTCCATTTTTCTTTGCTAGCCCCGCCCAGTGGCAGGATTCCGTGGAACAGTTCGTTACGCGTCGGTCAACGCACACAAGAACAAGGTAAACTTTGCCCCGTCCCCGTGTCCAAATCCTGTTTATTCATAACAAGATCTGCACTCAAAATCCTCGCCGTAATTGTGCAGGAGATGGGTCGCCATGACGACCTGTGGTCCCTCTTTTACATGCTGGTAGAGTTTCTGGTTGGCCAGTTGCCCTGGAGGAAGATCAAGGACAAAGTAAGGCCCAGCAGTCATGCCCCCCTCCCACCCAAAAGCCACAATGCGCGTGTTTGTGTGTGTGAATGTACATAGGAGCACGTGGGCAAATTAAAGGACACGTACGACCATCGTTTGATGCTCAAGCACCTGCCGGCAGAGTTCGCCGTCTTCCTGGAGCACATATCCAGCCTGGACTACTTTACCAAGCCCGACTACCAGGTGGGTCCGACGCCGCCGAAAAGCAAACCGAGACGCGGTGCGACGTTTTTGGACTGAATCCTTTTGTTGTGACGCGTCCTCAGCTGCTGATGTCAGTCTTTGACAACAGCATGAAGACCTACAACGTGGTGGAAAACGACCCGTACGACTGGGAGAGGACGGGCACGGACGGCACCCTGGTGATCAGCGCCAGCGCCACCACGCCGCAGCATCACACCCGCCTCACGCCAGCACACCTGGGGTGCGTTGAGTCATGTGCATTTTCTTACTGTGTATGGGAATGATTACATTCAGACAAAAAAGCTAAGAATCCAGCATTTGAATTGGTTTTATTACATTTCTCTTTTGTTTTGTTTACAATGATTAGATTTGATTTTATAGTATTTTTTAATTCTTATTTTGTTATTTATTTATCCTGATTTTCATTTTATTATTTCATTGTGCCACTCCCCTTTTCCATTACAACACATGAATAATACCACCAGTAATAATAACAATATTCTTTAACTTCCAATCCAATGAATGGTCATTTTAATTGCACATTTTGTATCCTTATTGTTTATTTCTATTACATTTCTGTTTGTTGTATTTGTATTTTTAAATAATTAATTTATAGTTTATGCGTTTGTATTGCTTACTTGATTTATTCCTCTTATACTATTACTGTAACTTTTTTAAACTAATTTTATTATTTATTTCTTTTTTTTTACTTCCCTCTTTCCTAAGAAAACAAAACTAGTACTACTAATAACAATTATAAATATTCACAACTGCCTTACATTTTATTCAGGTTATAGTTTTTTTTGTTATGTTATTATATTATGTTATACATTATATGTATTATTTTATTATTACTCTTATTTTTATTATTACAGTTCTGTTTGTTTTCATTGTATTTGTTATTAATTGGTCTATATTTTATACATGTTATTGTTTATTGTATTGTATTATTCTATTTAAATTGATTGTATTTTAAATTAATTAATATATATTTTATACAATTGTTTTATTTATTGTATTTATTCATCTTAGCTATATTTAATTTAATTATTTTCCTTTTTCTGCTTCCCTCGTCTATAAGAAAACAAAATTAATTCTACTAATAATAATAATACGTAAATCTGTCATTTCTTGTTTTTAAGTACGTTTTTAAACGCTGAGTTAGATATTCTGTTCTACCCATCTCTTCATACATAACAAAAAAAAATATTACAATTTATTAATGTGAATTATTATTTATATTAAGAATTATTGCATTACATTAAATAATTATATTAAGTAATAATGTTATTATTTCAAGCTTTTTTAAAAGTCATTTTAAGCAGTAAATAGTTGAATTAAAATGATATTTTTTTCATCATTTTTATTCTTTCATTCACTCCTTTTACATAATGAAACAATAATAAGTTAACAATATTTGTTCTTTATTCAGAAGTCATAAAAAAGATGAGCGTATGATGGCCTCTGTCATCTTTTGTCCCCTTTGCGTCCCCAGCATGGCGAACGCCTCCGTGATTCCCGGCGACTTGCTGAGGGAGAACACGGAGGAGGTTCTGCAGGACGAGCAGCTCAGCGACGCGGAGAACAACGCCGCCCCTGAACGTCTGCCGGGTTCTCCCGGCCACCCGCCCCGCGCCCAGGAGGCCGACGTGTGGGAGGAGCTCGACCGCAACCGCAACCGAATCCGAACGGGCTTGTGGAAGGTGGGCGGCGAACAAATGGCAGGTGTGACTCCCGTAATGGACGCATGCTAACTGACTGACCCTTCAGGTCACGACTGAGGACGAGCACAGCAACAACCACCAAGTCAACCAAGGACAACAGGGCCCCTACGGGGGCCCGAGCCTGGGCTCGCCGGTCAAAATGCCCCCGGAGGTGGTGGCGTCAGACCGTGAGGGCCCTCTGCTGAGGAAGCTTCGCAACATCCACAGCTTTGAGCTGGAGAGGAGGCTTGGCCTGGAGTCTAAACCAAATCCGGAACGCTTCCTGGAGGCTTGGTACGTACCATTGTGGCTTTTTTGGGGGTTGGGGGGGTCGGCATCTCTAAGCATTACCACTCTGAATTAATTGTATCATAAGTTGAGTGCTTTTCCTGTGTGTGTATTCAGTTCCACAAAGCAGGTGCTTGGCAGCTGGCGGCCGACTCCGGAGGAGGGGGAGGCAGCCGACGGGGCGGCGATTATCCCAGTATTCCATGGTGAAGCGCCCCCTGCTGGAGAGCGTCGTGAGAGGGTGTGGCACTACGATGAGGAGTTCCTATCCGGCGGCGGGTCTGCCAAACCGGCATCCCCCGCCTCCCTGGAGCACGGCGACGGGGCGGCGAGCAGCGGGGGCTTCGTGGCGCTCAATCTCAGCTCCGGCAGGCAGGACGTCGACTCGAGGGAGTGGGTGCTGGTCGAGCGGCCCGGCCGATCATCACCCGGAGCCAAGGCTAGCTCCAGCCCTTCAGAGGATGAGGAGGAGGAGCCGGAGATTCTCCAGCCCGGAGAGCCGTCACCCGGATGGGAGCGGGCCATCCCAAGTCCAAGCTCGGGAAAAGCAAAGCAGGACAGTGTGGCTTCCTCCAAGGGAAGCACAAAAGTGGACAAGTTGGAGCTGAGCGTGGGCCTGGCTGAGGCTCTGCCCCCTGTTACACCCACCAGCCCCGGGGAGGCTCTGGCCGAAGGAGTCCTCACTCAGGTAAGACCTGAACCTTTATGAGGTAACATGTGTGACACTGGCGGTATGTTAGTCAGAGATCTGTAGAACTTAGTTCCAGTTCCACCTGCTTGCTTTAGTGTTTGCTTGGTAAAGAACAAAATCTGTGCCTCAGCTTTGAGCAGATCACAGCGTACAGGAAAGACCTTTTTTGATTAGCATCATCTTCATTTGATTTGTTTCCTTTGAAAACGACGGTGTTGTTTTGTTTTGCTGAGTTCTTTTCTCCTTTGCTAATCATAACCCATTCCAAAGTCCTGCTCAGCCTTTGGGTCCACCTGAAACTTGCTTCTCCCTCAAAGGTCCCATGTTATAGCACCAGTTCATCCATTTTCTGTACCGCTTCCGGCATAAAGCTGGAGCCTATCCCAGCTACCTTTGCGCCAGCCTGGACTGGTCGCCATAAATGCAAACAAATCTTCCCGTCAATGGACGATTTAGAGTCTCCAAGTAAGCCAGCAGGCGTGTTTTGGGGTCGGACATGCAAACTCCGCACAGACGTGCCCAAACGGACATTCCAACCCCAATTTCCTGCCAACGGTCGCCGTGCATCCATCCGTTGTTTGCGTCCGTATAGAGGGTTCACTCTGTGCATTGCTTTCAGCACCTTGGCCTGTTTGTTCCATGGAATAACGGCATGAACGGAGTGAGCCCTTTTGTCAGTCATGCGGTCTCGGTGGGTGGAGGCGGGGCCGCTAGCATACACACAGTGCAGAAGAGAGCATGTAGTAGATTGCAATATATTGTCATATTTTTAAAAAATAAATATTTTTATTGTACTTTTCTTTTAAAGTAATGTTGAAATACCCAATCTCGTGTATTGTCTCAAGTTGTGAATGAATATGCTAGTTAGCATCTTAACATTTAAGCCATTTGTATTGATATAAACTAATGCACTGGCATGCTAGGTGTTAGCACGTTGGCTTGTTTGTTTTGTCATAGATAAAAACTTAACATGGACGCAGTGTTTTCACGTTAGCATTGTTGGGATGTTATCATTAGCACGTCATCACAGCTTTTAAGCAATTTTTATACGTATACACTTACATGACGACCAAGCGTTATTATGCTAACAGGTTTAATGTTAGCATTGCTAGCATGCTAAAATTAGCATATCGGGTTTTTTTTTTCTACATTCAAAGGTGTAAACGTACGTAGGCAATGGTTTCTTGTCAGGTGTAGCATGCTAACAGATTGCAAGCTACCATTGCTGGTATGCTAACTTTAGCATTTTAACCATGTTTTCAGGTTTTATCTTACACTGATGCTTACCTTAGCGCTAGCCGGGTAAGCGTTAATATGCTAACAGTTAGCACGCTAACTGAAGGTCCCCGAGAAGTGAAATTGTGTACTTGATCCGCTTTTGACTCGCCCTAATGTAACAAATGCCAGATATTGCATAGAACAACGTAACGTTAAGGAGTAGGACACAGTCGTTAGCAATGCTAGCCTAGCTGCATGATGCTAAGGGGCTAACATTACACTCGCGTTTAACAGCAACATCATGCTAGTTTAGGCTATTCGCTGAAGAAACAACAGTTCCCGGGGAACGGTCAGTCCAGATCATTGGCTTTATGTCCTGAAGATATTCCCGAGTTTGGCCGCAAAGCATGTTCAGCCCGACCCAAGGCCGGTCCCACCCCTCCCTCACCTATTTCACCGCCTCTCCGCCCTCCCTCCCCCTCTCTTAGCTGCCCACCTCTCCTCCGTCCCTGCCAGAGGGAGTCGCCAGCCGGACGTGCGGCCCCGTCCCTCTGCGCTCACCCAGCCCCCACACCCTCCTGAGCACCTTGTCGGACCCTCTGCACCAGCGCCACCCGCTGGCCGTGAGGCGTAGCCAGTCTGCCGACCAGCAGCGGCAGGGCGGCCCGTCCTCGACCTCCTCCTCCTGCCACGCCTCTTTACCGCTTCCGCCGAGCCCCTCCCGCGGCTCGCTCTCGCCCGGTCGCAGGAAACTGCCCGCCATCCCGGCCGGCGCCGCCAACGCCAAGTTCCCTCCTGTTATACGTTTAACCCGGGCCCAGCTGGAGCAGGTGACGAGCCCGCTCCGTTTAGAGTGGAACCCCCAAAGTCAAATGGACGTAGCATGTGGGGTATCGTTTGATGGACAATGCAGCGGGTCGAGCGCCAGGAATAAAATGCAGTACGGACAGTTAGCAGACGTATACACCACAGCAGGCCTTGCGCGACTACTTAGCGCCTTTAGCGTCTTTTTCTAGGTCAGTATTTGCTGGAGGATTAAGCACTCAGAGGCTTCAAGCAACTGCAATAAAACATGGGGAAAAAATCTTAAACAGACACGTGACACACTAAACACTGCCATCTAGTGGTCACAAGGAGATACAGCACTTGGACGCCAATTGTTGCTCCAATGTATTTGTTTTTCAAAGTAGTGTCAACATGGTTTGCAGCCGAGTGTGAAGCTTCTGGGATGAGACTCAGCACCTCCAAATCCGAGGCCACGGTTCTCAGTCGGAAACGGGTGGACTGTACCCTCCGGGTTGGGAGTGAGGTCTTGCCTCGGGTGGGGGAGTTCAAGTATCTCGGACCGTCGTGGTCATCCCTCCCGGGCGCCTCCCTGGTGAGGTGTTTAGGGCATGCCCGGTCGGGAGAAGGCCCCCGGGAAGACCTAGGACACGCTGGAGGGACTATGTCTCACAGCTGGCCTGGGAACGCCTTGGTGTCCTCCCGATGGAGCTGGAAGAAGTCACAGGAGACCGGGAAGTCTGGACTTCCCTACTGAAACTGCTGCCCCCGCGACCCGGACCCGGATAAGCCGAGGAAAATGGATGGATGGATGGATGGTGTTAACATGGCAAACTTGTAATTTGTGGTTTTGTCATAATATTGTGATTTTTTTAAATAACGGCTTTTTACTTGAATATGTCAGCTCTGGTGATTCACGGAGGAGTCACCAGAGGAGCCTCTGAAGGCTGCCCTTTGTCACCGATTCTGTTCATAATCTTCATGGACAGAATTTCTAGGCGCAGTCAAGGCGTTGAGGGAGTCCAGCTTGGTGACCTTAGGATCTCGTCTCTGCTATTTGCAGACGATGTGGTCCTTATGGCCTCATCAGGCTGTGACCTTCAGCGTTTACTGGAGCGGTTTGCAGCTGAGTGTGAAGCTTCTGGGATGAGACTCAGCACCTCCAAATCCGAGGCCATGGTTCTCAGTCGGAATTGGGTGGACTGTACCCTCCGGGTTGGGAGTGAGGTCTTGTCTCAGGTGGGGAAGTTCAAGTATCTCGGACCGTCGTGGTGAAGATCTCTTGAAGATCGCGGATACAAGAGGCGGAAATGAGTTTCCTCCGTGGTGTGGCTGGACTCACCCTAAGAGATAGGGTGAGGAGCTCGGCCATCCGGGAAGAGCTCAGAGTAGAGCCGCTGCTCCTTCACATCGAGAGGAGCCAGTTGAGGTGGCTCGGGCATCTAGTCATCCCTCCCGGGCGCCTCCCTGGTGAGGTGTTTAGGGCATGCCCAGGCGGGAGAAGGCCCCGGGAAGACCTAGGACACGCTGGAGGGACTATGTCTCACAGCTGGCCTGGGAACGCCTTGGTGTCCTCCCGGTGGAGCTGGAAGAAGTCACCGGAGACCGGGAAGTCTGGACTTCCCTACTGAAACTGCTGCCCCCGCGACCCGGACCCGGATAAGCGGAAGAAAATGGAATGTCACTAAAGTGACAATATTTCTCCTGAAAATATTACAAGACTAGTCTCATAAAATTGAGACTTTTATAATTTATAAGGTAGAATATGATTTTTTTTTCTCTTTGATATTTTCACTTTTTTCTTTCCCCACAACCAAATTTTCCATTTTTTCAGGTTGTCCTGGCTTTTTCATTACATGAAGAAGTCCTAGTCAATGATCCCAGGTCCTCACCGAAAGCAGGAAAGGGCAAGAAGGGAAGCAGCTACAAATTGTGGCTTCCGGTGCTGCGGGTATTATGAAACGCTCACGCGGGCCCGGATGAAGTGCGCGCATTAGGCTGTTAAGACCTAAGTGAGTTTGCTTCGCCCTGACTTAGAAGTCCTTTGAGACTTGACCCTCAAAGTGTTGGTCAGACTTTTGACCTTGGAGGTTCCACTCTTAAAAAATATTTAAAAAAACACCATTCTGCTTTATTTTTCTTGCTTTTGTTGTGAAGCTGCTTGTTTTTGGCTTCTTTGCGAACCCATCGTTCTGTTTTATTGTGTTGAAACGGCGACGGTGCGTCATTGTGCAGGCCAGACACAGCATGGTGCCGCCAACCTGATCTCCTGTCAGTGTCATGTGATCTAAACACAATGGTGTGTGTGTGTGTGTGTGTTTTAAACGTCTGATTGCAGCATGCGTGTTTTGGAATGTCGACTCATGACTACAGGTCGCATGGTCTCTTTTGTTTCAGATCGTCTTTGTCCTCTCCATCCTCCTCTTTCTCTCTCTCTCCCTGTATTTGTTCCTCACTCTCTCTTCACTGAAGCGCCCTGCCAAGTTGCGTGAACGTTTCCTGTCCGACTGGTTTAGTACTCACAGCTTGACTGACACTGCCATAGCACTTGTGTCTGTCACTCTGATAATGGTAGCTATGGTACCGCATGCTGTTGCCAAACTAAACTCCATTAATAATGACATGTCTTTAGACCCCCGCCCCCCCTGCCCCCGCATCTGGCCGCTTGCTGCCGCGCTACAGCGTCACGTTGTAGTCCATCAGCAACAGGCCTTTGACTTGACGTAGAATATCAATCACATTTCTAGAGTGCGCTGATTTCCTAATAACGCCGTTTGTTTATCTGCCTCGCCTTTCCCGTTTGCCCCCCCCCCCTCCAGTTGACCGCCCAGCGTCCCTCCGGGCTGTCCTCCCCGTCGGCGTCCGACACGGGCGCTCCACAGGGCCTCCCGCTGGAGAGGCGTGACGACGACGTCGAAGCTCCGCCCGCGCAGGAGCGCACGGTGGACATCGGCTCCCCGTTGGACCACCCGGGGACGCCCACAGACACTCCGGCGGATACTCTTGTAAAGGGAGACGGCCGACCCAAAACCCCGAGTCCCGCGCCGAGCCGCGTAAGCTCCCCCCGCTCGCCCCGCTCCCCTCGCAGCCCCTCGTTGCCTAAAAGCCCACAGTTCAAGGACCTCGAGAACAAATCCGCCACCCCTCCCTGCACGGAGGAAGAGTGTGGAAAGGACTCTCTTGCTCCAGAACACACCAGCGCCCAAGTCACCCCCTCCCCCGCCCCCAATGCCCCATGCAAGGACCCCAGCCGCCGACAAAGTCGCATCCCCGTGCTGGAGCCCTCAATCCTCCTGGACCCGCCTCCCCCGGGCTCCGCCAAAGAGAAGCTCCTGCAGAAGAAAGCCAGCAACCAGGGTCCGCTTCCCTCGCCCGCCGCCTCACCGTCACTCTCGGACAGGCGCGCCGCCCCTGCGGCTTCCCTTGCCAGAGACCCATTGTCCTCCGCCTCAGACCGCTCTCAGGAAGAGGACTCGCTCGTGGGCTCCCGCTCGGACCGCCAGGGGGATGCCTCCCTGTCTTCCTTCTCCAGCCCCCTGTCCCGCCGGAGCAGGATCCCTCGTCCCGTCCATACAGCCTCCTCTGCCGAGCAGCTGGCCGCCCACTTCCTGCCCCGTCCGCCCCCAGGGAAACCACCAAGCCGCAACCCGATGGAGGGCAGGTAAACATCTGAACACATCAGTACTGCAGAAAGACCTCTATCAACAGGTTAACAGGTTAAATCCACTTTTACCACAACTTTTGTAGGGGGTACCACCCATGTCCTTCTGTGATTACGGGAAGTACCCCAACCGGGATTTTATTTTATTTTTTCGGGTGTTCCGCTCAGACAGTTTTAAGGGCAGAGTCTCCAGTAAATTGCATGGTGCATGTTTTACAAAACCATGAACCGCTGGAGTCTCAACGCTGGAACCAAAAAACATTAACAGCTGTGGCTGTGGGCAACCTCCCAATTTAGTTTTTTAAGAACTCCACAAGAAGTATCGTGAGTGGTCCGCATCTAGTCGCTTTACTTATCTCTGCATGTGCTTTAAAACATTGTTTGTGTGTAGGACTATTTAATCTGCGCTATTAATGACCATTAGCTCCTGATTACAACAATGGTTCTGTTGCTGCTGTGTTGTGCAATGCACTTGTTTATAAATGAGCATGCGGTCAAAGAAAGCTACGTTTCCCTTTCCACGTTCTCATGCACTCCAAAGCATTAAAGATGAAAAAAACCATCGATTTTGACACCGGGTCTTCGTTCCCTTCCAGGATTCGTCGCTACCGCATCCGAGCAGGCAGCACCAGCGACTCTGACCTTCTGACCTGCCTGGCTCAGCTGGTCCACGGCGCTCGCGGCTCCCCCGTCCACCACCGTTCCTCGGGCCCACACGGCTGCTCCAGAGCGGGCGTGAGCAGCTTGACCGGCTCGCCGCACCACGTCCGCAGCTCCAGCGCCTCGCCACGCAGCTCCTCCTCCCTGCAGCGCTCTGTCAGCTCTTCTCCGTCGCGCCACGAGCACCGCGGCGGCGCCGGGGGCGGCGGCTACCTGGGCTGCAGCCGCTCCCCGCCCAGCTTCTCCGGCTCGCCTCCCCCGCGCCGGTTCTACGCGCATCACCAGGAGACGTGCTGCAGCCGGCAGGCCCGCACGTCCCCCTTCCACATGCCCAGGGGTAAGGTGTGCAGTCGGGAGGGCAAGTGCTCCAGCAAGCCGGCCAGATAGTTAGATTGACACGTTAGCTCCCGAGGCGACATTTTTGCTAACCTTCTTCCCTCACCAATCCCCCTTTTTCTAGTATGTGTTGGATGACAAACTAGTGCAGCTGCAGACTTTTCCTGCGGACCCTGACGTACGGCGTTAGCCGCCTCCCTGTTTGTTCATCTGAAACCCACAATGCAGTATATAGTCACCTATTTAGCACTAGTGTTACCGCACTCGCTTTCTTCTGTGACGACACCAGTATAGTTTGTCGGAGAGCGCACAAAGCCAAGACGGGCTCGCGTACAGTTGTATTTATTCCAATATTTATGTTGACGCGTCGCATCGAGTCTCACCCACCGATTTCCCCAGGCGTTTTGTGAAAGGGGGTTTGCCGTCCTCCTCCCCGCCGCGTCTCCCAAAACAATCAAGTCGTGCGGATCAGACAAACACCTTCTCGAGCTTACCGATGCCCAGAGGAAGTCCGCTTTTTGCTCAGAAATCCGCCTAATAATTTTCATCTTCTGCAACATCGTAAATGCTCAAATTCATTTAGCTAAGCCACAAAGTTAACTGCAAGCAAACGGCTCTTCTGAGGTTCATTTTTTGATCTCAATAATGATTTGGAGAGAAATGGGAAAGGGAAGATGGCTCATCTTGACCGCATGGTCATTAACTCCTTCAATCCCGGCCATCTTTGCAAAGACAAACCCCTTCAGTACGGCCCATTTCAGACGATTTTGACTCATCTTTCAAGGCACACAGAATATTGTGTTCCATGGCTACCAAAAGATACATTAGACTCCTGTCTCTCATCAGAAAAAAAAGTTGATTTCTACCTCTTTCCGTTCGGCAGAAATCAGCCGTAGAACATAGGTACGTTTCAGGGAAATATCAGTTCCTGACTAAAAAAGGGAGAAACCAAGCTATTTGTGAAAAGCATAAGCATTTCAAGCATAACTTCCACTTTGACACTTTTTTTTTTTTTGCTTTTGTGACACCTCAGACATCGAAACAACAACGCAAAAAGTTTTTTTTTCTACATCAAACTATCAGTTAATGTGCAAGTGTAACACCGTGACCTGTTTACAGCTTTCACTTTAGGAACTGCATGGGTTTCCCTGCGTTGGTAACCTTCTGCACGCTGCGCTCTTGCACTTCTTCATTGTTGCCGTCTGTTTTTTTCCATTCGCATGCCGGGCTCTTCTCAAGCTCACTTCTGCCACCTTGTGGCCGTTTTTAGGGCCTCTTTTTGCTAAAAAACCCGAAAGACGTATAAATCCGTCTTTGGGAGCGGCCGTTCGGGTTCATATGAACGTCTTTGGTATTGAAAAAGGTAACGAACACGTGTGCTGCATGACTTTCTCACCAACGGCAGAGTAGGAACATTTTAAAGCGCAAGATAAAGCCAAGGAGTTTATTTACACAAAAGGCGAGGATTGTAAACGAGCAATAATTGGGATCCCTAATGTGAAAATTCATCGATTTCAGTTTATAACTTTAATCATAAGTTAGAGTGCACGAGAACGTGGAAAAGGAAATCGCAACTCTCGTTGACCACACGCTCATTTATGAGGTGTGTTGCACAACTCGGCAGCGACAGAACCGGTGTTGTGACAGCGTTGCCCAGAAAGTCGGATGTAACAACGCTGAAGGTCGATTGTAAACAACAGTGCAGCAAGCATAACAAGCACGACTTTCCCTGCGACAAGTGGTGGTCCACATTTTAAAGCGCATGCAGAGCTAGATAAAGCTGCCGGATGGCGACCACTCATGATGTTTCAAACACAGCTACTGCCATCTTGTGGACCTAAATATATATATATATATATATATATTTGTAGAGCATGCTCATAGACTGTAGGAGGCTACGGTTATTTGCGTCCAGGCGTCGGTTGGAGCATTTACGGTGTTTCCCTGACTTTAAACAATTATTCACTGCGCGGGAACAATAACAAGTAGCTGGTGTGTTGATGGTTGGATATGAATTCCTTCCGAAAGATCTGACAAAAACCAAAACCTACAAACCTCCATCTTCCCACCAGAAATAATGCAAATCCAATGAATCCGTCCCAGACACCAAAAAATATGAACAAAAAATAGATGTTATAGAGAATATTTCCACTTTTAACACGCAGAAAACAATGTGAAATAATCATAAACGAGGACTGGATGGAATGTATATTAATGCGGACTTCTTGTTTCTCACCCCGTGGCAGGTTATTTAGCAGTGGCGGTGGTAAGTACCGTATTTTCCGGAGTATAAGTTGCACTTTTTTTCATAGTTTGGGAGTTCCGGCGACATAGTCAGGTGCCATTATGCAGTATATCGAAATAAATACATATTTGTGCTGTCGTCCCTCGCAATGTTGCATAGCTTTGATGATCTCTCCCTCGCTATATTGCTTTTTTTTAGAAAATGAATTCATAAGTTATCACGGTTTGTTGGTAGACTGTGCTCTATTATTTGTCAATAACATATGGAAATACAAGTGAAACATAGTATTCTGGTCACTAGGCAGCAGTAATGTCACAAAACATTGACACGTTAGCTTACATTACATTACCTTCACACTGCATGAAGTCATAAAGTCGGCCATGGGATGTCCCACATGACAGAATGGAAAAAATGTTCTCCCAACCCGTGTGGAAGTGGTAGGGTTTGGGCTTCTCTAGTCATCCTAATTCATTTATTGCGATCGGGTATGGAACCACGTAAACACAATAAACAAGGGACGACTGGGACCAGCGCTAGGGAATCTATGGCTGGGGAGCCAGACGTGGCTCTTTTGATGTCTGCCTCTCAAACATTTCCTAAAACGATAAAATGTTCGTTTTTTTTAACTCAGTGTTAACAATATTGACAATGTTCAAAATAGAAAACTTTATTATGCATTTTAATCCATCCATCCATCCATTTTCTACTTCATACTTCATGCCATACGCCAAAATGTGTTTATTACTGGATAATGCCTGAGCAGGTTATTAAAAGGTCAAGTAAACTTCCCTCCCTTAATCAGATAGTCAGCGTGCTAGTTCTGGTAAAAAATATGGCAAAAATAATTAAACATAAGAAGTTTGGTGCAAAACCATGCAGCGCCAGAAGTGGCATTAACGGTAAAAAGTATTTTAATTATTATTCGTGTCAGTATAACAATGCTTATTTTAAAAGAATGCATTCAAAGACTCATTGTATAAAATGTAAAATTGTTGGTCTTACTTAAAAATGCACACATTAGTTGTATTCAATGTTACACATTTTAATATGTGTATTTCATGGAAACCATTGCTTTTTAGCCTGATGAGCTGTTGCGTAACGAAGGAAGGGTGATGGTTGGTCGTTTGGCGACATCTACTGGCCGCAATAATAATAACAGTTGAACGATGTCACGTCTTTAAAGTGTCTTCCTCGACAACATTCTGACATTTATTATTGTTATAAACAGGTGGGCTTTTTCTTGTATCCTACATGGTGAAAATATTGGACTTATTTCAAATTCTGTAGCTTTTATTTGTCTCCTTGTTGGTGTAAACATTTCCTCCTCGCTTCCGGCTTTGTCTTCTTCTCTTGTGAATTTCATGTCGTTCGGAGCGGCGCCATGACACTCCAGGGAACAAACACGGCTCCGTGGTAAACGCCACTAAATGTGACTTCTAAGTCTTATTTTTACATCCGTGGCGCATTCTTTGACTGGTGGGATTTATAATCCGGAAAATATTGTACTGGGGGTCAAAATAATCTTGGCACTATGTTTGAGCTTTTAGCTGCAGCACTCCACACCTAAAAGCCGCACGTCTCGTACTGTAAGTGTAAAAAAGAAAAACCTCCTGCTTCTCGCCGACGCTAACTAACCGCTGACTTTTGCATGAAGCCGAGCATTGGCCGCCAAACTTAACAAGATACACAACAAACGTGTTTTTGTGTTGTTTATTTTGTTTGTTTGTCTTTTAAAGCTAACAACTATGACTGGTTGCTATGGCAACGCCCCTCTTCCCGCCTCTTCTGAGCGGAACTGAGTAGTTTTTGTTATCGTTTTTCCAGAAAATGCACGCAGATTGGAAAAAACAAACATGTCTTGTCGTCTAGTGGACAGTTAGCTTAGAAATGATGGCAATATATTGTGTTTTCGCTGCACAAGAAAGCCGAAAACCGTCCATTTTGAACGCCTCCCTACTCAACGCTAGCGCTAGCTTCATCCCAGCAACAGGCTAAGCTAGCATTGTGGCGTATACCATTTCTAGCCTTCTGTTTGTGAACATAAGGAACCAATGAGCGACCCGCTTTCCACGCGTGGTACCACGTGGTACCGCCTTTTGCCGGTGGAAATGCGCCCAACCAGGATTTTTATCCCCCTGCGCATAACGTAATCTAAATAAATGCTAATTTCATAATTAATCGTGGCGTATAATATTTAATGTATTTTGTTAGTCATATTTAATTTATATTTGATTCTGTAGTTCTAGTGCAGGGCTGTCTAAAGAGCGGCACATTCTAAAAATATTTGTAAAACTTCTCTTTTTTTTTTTTTTTAAACAGCAACAGCCATAACAAACAAAACAAAAACAAGCAGTAATTTTGCAAGAATAAAGTCAAAATATTAAAACTTGTAAGCTTGTCATTTTACACGAATAAAGGTATGATATGAGGAGAGATGATGTTTTTTTAGTATCACAAAGTTGAAATATATGACAAAAAAGCCATAATATCAGAAAAACACATTTGTAATTTTTCGGAGATTAGGTTGCAGATAAAGTAATAATGTTATGGGAAATATATTCAATATATGATGGGAATAAAGTCAGAAATAATTACAAGAACAGAATTTACAAGAAAAATTGGAAACAATTTGGCTTGCTCATTTTATATATATATATATATATATTTATTTATATAAAGTCAAAATATTTGTAGCTTTTATCTAGAAATGTATAAATATTTAATAAAAACGGATGAAATAATTGCGCAATATGAATAATATGCTTTTTCAACTACACGACAAAGCTGAGATGAACTTTGTACTACAGTAAATATAACTTCTTAGCATGGCTATGGGAAATGTCACAGCTTGACCACCAAGGGGCGATATTATTGCGTTAAAAAAGGCAACTGGCATACGAAAAGTCATCAATTCAGATGTAATGAATTGATCACAATTGATGTTTTAATGTGACTCCCCCGGGAATGGATAGAAATAGCGCATGTTTGTCAGGAAATAAGTAATTGCCGAGCACAGTAGATCGGCGTCAAGTTCTTCTATGCCGCTTATCCTCACTGAGGTCGCGGGCTTGTAGGAGCCAATCCCAGCTGACTGCAAGCGAGAGGCGGGGTAAACCCTGGACTGGTCGCCCACCAATCGCAAGGCGCATACAACCACCTCCAGCAAATGGGGAAAAACAGAATATCTTTCAAAACTAAAATAAAAGTGCCTACTTTTGATAATCTCAACCCTGGAATATTCCTCTCTCAATTTTAAACGCATTCTAAATACAGTTTTACTCATGAGGAAAAAATGACTGGCATATACAGCAGTGCTCAAAATAATAGCAGTCCAACGTGACCAGCCAGATGAACCAGTGATTAGTTTTGATTGCTACATGGCAAACAAATTACCAGTAGGTGCAGTAGATTCTCAGAAAACAAACAAGACCCAGCATTCATGATATGCAGGCTGTGCGCTTGGGCAATTAGTTGAAAGGGTGTGTTCAAATGAATACACATAATTGCATCCAGAGTGCAGAAAAAAACATTTTGTCAAGGAAATGAGGAAAAAAACTAAATACAAATAATACCACATTTTGCTGAAACAGCAATCTTGTTTCTCATATTAAGACTGCTTTTAATTTGTTCAGCTTTATGCTACTTTTTCCTCTTAATATTATGACTTTACTCTGTTAATATTCCGTCTTTATCCTTGTAAAATTACTGCGCTTTTTTCCATTAAGAAAAAAAAAACAGCAGCGGGCTGGAAACGGCAACGCAGCCTGTCAAAGCATCTTCCTGCTGGAAAGTGTTGCATCACTTGATACAGCGCCCTCTGCTGGATTTAAGGCGCACAGCGCCGTCAAAAATGACTTGAATTTAAAGCCGTCGAAGGAATGGATCCACTGTAGTTTCAATATGCGGTCGTCTCTCGCTAAATTTAGCCTTTTCAAGCATAAAGTTGATAAATGACCGGAATACAAATGCAAGAGCTGTGACTGAGTTCCCATTGGAACACATTTACCGTGACACACAGGGGCAGGAGTCTTAAATGGCTTATTTACTCCTAATTTGTCTCCTACATTGGGTAGTACGAGCGTGAAGCCATTGAAAGTTGCCTTTGCAATACATTGACATAAAAACAAGGAATGTGATTATATCTGCTGTATTGGGGAATAGGAGTGTAAAGATGACTATAGGGGTGTTATTTCATGTCTAGAGCACTCTAATGATGTTTTTAAAAAGTGTAGAAGATTGAAAACAGGTTTTCTTTGTCTCAATTTCTCTTATTATGTCTACAATATAGGATAATGGCAGTGTACTGCTGACTCTAGGGGTGTTATTTCATGTCTTGAGGGCTCTAATAATGTTGAAAAGCGTATTTAGAAGATCGTAAACGGGTTTTCTGTGCCATAACTATGAAAATATTTATTAACATTAAACCCTGCTTTGCGAAAATTCACTTTTACTCGTCGAGTCTGGAAGCAAATGACCACCATAAACACGAGATGACTGGAATTAACGAATATTATATTTCACGGTTGAATTCATGGGGACTTTCATAAATAATGAGATATTTGAATGAACTTTGTTAAAATGTTCATTTATTTTAGGCACCCCCACCCATGCACATAAGAGTGAGCAGAACTTTGAAATGAAACATGAGAGTTTTGCTGTCCCGTTTTTAGGTGGCGTGTTTGAATGTAGCCTTTTCTCAGCTTAACTGGGAAAGGATTGCACGGGTACGTGTCAACGGTACGCTTGTAGCGTTGACTGAGCTTGTATTCCTTCCTTTTTGTGTTTCCATGCGGAAGCGGAAAGAATGTAACGTGAGTTTTTTTTTGTATTTTGCATTGATTGTATATAATTGTAATTATTTATGTTGTAGACATCATTTGTATCATATCAATGCCTTGTAAAGTGTTTTTCCCCCTTTTTTTGGTTGTCATTTATTGCTTTTGTTTTTAAATTATTTTGTATTTTATTTTTATAAACTGGTTATAAATAAAAAACTAATTCGGCATGCATACAGACACTTGTTGGGATACTTTTTTATTATTCTGCATTTGTCATGCAATGATTGGAACTAATTCAATCCAATCACACAAAAAACAATATATATACCTTTAAACAGGCAATGCCAGAGACAGCTATACAGACAGGGGACTTGTGTGACCTTTGGTCTGGATTAACGGTAATCTCAGGACTTTTTTCGTGTAAAATTAGGACTTTTAATCTCGACATTTGTATATTTTTCAATATGGCCCTAATAATCCGTCGTAATATTTTCGCATGTACTGTAGTTCCTTTTAATTTTGGCACTCCTGTGATTCCGTAACTAACAAATTTGCCAACCGCCAATAAACAACGGATGATGAAGAAAACATTGACCACGCCCACGCTGATGTGACCTCACCATTCACGGTGTGCGCATGCGTGGTCATAGGCCCCGCCCCCTTTGCCCTGAGCTCATCAGCCGCTCAGCGACTGCAGAGAATGGCGGCTCTTTTGGAATCTGTGCTGGCGAGGAAAGTGCATGTTAGCAAGGTGTTGGACTGGCTGAAAAACTCCCAGGTAGGTGGAAAACACTCGCAAGTCGCGTTGCTGACGTACTCGGCGCGGGTTTGCTTTCGTCAAGTTAGTCGAAGGCGATGACACGAAGCGTTAGGCATTGTAAACAAAACTTTTAGCTCCACGGCTAGCATGGTAGCCACCGACGGCTTGCTAGCTTGACAGTTGAGGACACACGCTGATGTTAAATGGATGGCCTTAACATGACCCCAGATTTGCTTTAGTGTTACCGACATGCACTAATCCCCCTTAAGAGGGCAATGCGGCGACACAGATGACAGCCATTGAGGCCAAAGGCACATTCTTCCCTGATGTGTTGTTAGGATGCTGAATAAAGATGGCGGCTGTCTTCAATGTAATACAGTTAGGGTGGATGTGGACTTCTGGCCTCTTTAAAATGACCGTTCTAATCAGAAGCCAATTAACCAAGAATACCACTGCGCACGCTTCTCTGATGTAATCTTATTTTCATCATTGTGTGGCGCTTTGGCGAAATAACTACAAACTATATCATAAATAACTCTAAAAGCGCACTTAGGTCATGAACTGTTTGGCAAAAAAGGGGTCACCCTCACAAAAGTTCTTTGTTACACAACAATCCGCTTTTACAGACAAGTGTTTAAACTAACAATGAAAATGAACGTCTCATATCGGGGTCAATGCGGTGTATCTTGATTACAGGATGGTGACAGGCTCTCCTTCAGTGATCCCGCAGTAACGGCCCACAAGCGAGAATTTGTCTCGTTCCTCTTAAACTTCCTGCGAGAGCAGAGCAGCCAAGCCCTTACCCATGGCCCTGCCACGCCTGCCAAGACCCCCAATCGGCCCCGACCCGATGCTCAGATGCCGGGCTTCTCCGAGAGGAGGTCCTGCAGGTCCGCCGGTTCTCGCAGCGGAAGCCGTGTTCAACTGTTTTCCTCAGCGCCGTCGGTGTCCCCCGGGACGGAGTTGGATGCTCAGTCGGGCTCCCAGTACACAAGTGGTCCCGGTCATTTCAGCGGCCCGTCCTTTTCTAGCACTTGGAGCCCAGCGTCCAGGCCCTCGGGTTCAGAGAGGCGGCCCAGCCAAAGGATCAGTCTCGGGGACTACATGCTGACTTCCCCCGAGCTGCAGAAGGTACGCCGGAGGAGCGGGGGTGGCACGGCCACCGGAGGTCAGGGAAGACATGCGGGGGGGCGAGGAGCACATCACGGTGATGAAAGCGGGAAAAAGACCAGCAGAGGAGGCGGGATAAGCGAACAGGTTTCACCTCCATCTGTAGGCCAGCTCAATTTCAACAACCTGGAGGACTTTCCACCCGTTGGCATGTCACCCGTCACCCCCGTGTAAGTTGTTTGCCTATTTTTACACAAAAGCCACCTTTGGATGAATCACATTTTCTCATATTTGTCACATTCCATCCCGAAGAGGAGGCAAACCTTCCAGAAGAATCAACCCAACGCCAGTGAGCACAGAGCGGCCACACTCCAAACCAAAGACCTGCTTCACCTCCACACCTTTAACCCGAGCTCCCAGTCCACCGCTGGGAGCCGCACAGGGTGCCGACTGGTCCACCACAAGCAGCCCCCTGAGCCTGACGGAGGAGAGGGCGCTCCTGAAGAGAGAGAAGTAAGCAAAAAAAGACTGACAAAGTGACCCGCAGATCATAGTGCTCAGTTGTGACCGATACAGGCACAAGGGTAGTATCATCCTATATGACCTTTCTCATTTGGCAGGGGACAACATAGATGTGCAAAATATTAGGAACAGCTCTCAGTCTGTTGTACAGGCAAAATCAACCGCAATTTAAAAAAAAACTAATTTTTTACACCTTATATAAACTAATTACACCGTTAGCATGTTATTTCACATGTTTGTCTTGTATATTGTAAATTCTAATACACTCTATGTTGTTGCTTGTTTCTTT
The DNA here is from genome assembly GCA_024372805.1 of Oostethus manadensis. Taxonomy (NCBI): domain Eukaryota; kingdom Metazoa; phylum Chordata; class Actinopteri; order Syngnathiformes; family Syngnathidae; genus Oostethus; species Oostethus manadensis. Next base: position 557,220 of record QODF01000176.1, read on the forward strand.
GAAACGGATGCCGAATTAACTAAGGGGTGGTGTTCTCCTACTCTTTTGTACAAATACGAGAAAATGAGAATTTTTTTCCTTAAACACAAAAAAAATTATTGCCTCGTATTGACTCAAAAGAAAAAAATTGTAATATGTTCTATTCACTAAAGAGCGATAATATTGTTGACTTCCGGACTGCTGGACTTCCCTACTGAAGCTGCTGCCCCCGCGACCCGGACCCGGATAAGCGGAGGAAAATGGATGGAATATTGTTGATATATTTATTGTAATACTAATAATTAATAATATTGTATAAATAATATTGTAAAAGTTTTGCTTATTTTTGTGTTTAAGTTCTCTACTAAATTCCTCCCTTCTTATGATAAACATCTCAGTTTTCTCTTGGGTCGGGTGTCATTCGATGGTGCAGGTGTACCTGATGTTGTGTTCAGGGACATCCACGTCATCATTTCCTGTTTTTAGGTCAAAGCGCGCCCAGCAGGCCTGCTCTCCTCCCCGCTCCGCGGAGGAGCCGTGCACCCCAACCAAGTCGGGGGTCAAAGTCGAGTCCAAGTTGACACCGGACCAGCAGACGGCGTGTCCCGAGCCGTCCAAGGTCACCTTGGCGATGGATCTGGACCTCCTGGCCGAGCTGTACTGCACCTGCATCTCTGGTACGTGGCCACAAGGCGAGGAGTCATATTTTCGGGGGACGTTTATTTTTGTATTTTTTTTGCAGAGAACCTGGTGCCAAATGTTTTTCTGGAGCTTTTCTTCGTGATGCAGCTGCTAACGTCCCGTTTTCCTGTCGCCCGTGTTGACGACGATGAGCAGGAGAGTGTTTGCGCGCTCAACTCAGGTTCGCCCCCCCCCCAAACACCATCATTCTAAATAAAACGGATCAAAGAACCTGTCTTGTGGGACATCTTTTAGACGCGCTGGAGAGACATTACCTGAGACACGTACACAACTGTGTCTACTTTGCAGTGAAGGTTCTGGAGAATCAGTATCAGTGAGTGTTCATGTCCACGCACGCTGCCAGCGAGCATCCTGCGCTTATTGTTGTTGTTGTTGTTGTGTGTGTGAGGCTGCTGGCTCATATGGACAAGGCCACCTTGCGTCTTCTGGCGGAGAACGAGAGGGTGACGTCCTTCTCTCCGCATCTGAGGGGTTGTTTATCTCAGGCGCAGGAGAAAAGTACAGCCAAGGTAAGGAACAAGCACAGACATTAGAGGGTCCCTCATTTGATTCATCAACGTTGCTTAAATATGTTACATATTGCTTGAACGTACGGTAAAATGCATTTTGATAAGGAGGCACAGGAAAACAAAGATCATCAAAGTTGCCACAGGACAGCGTAAGTCATGTCTTGTCTATGTAATGTCTACCAAACACCATTCCACCATAGCGACAAGACTGTAAAGCATTATACATGTTACGTAAACATCTTTTCACAGCGACATGAGTGATTTACACTTCTGTGTTTTCAAGGCAGCCAGTCTTCATCTCCATGTGGTCATGTTAAGGTCCATGTTCCAAAAGTTCTCTATTTCATCTCCAAATGTTTCTCCCTTCTTTTCTACTGGACTACTATTGACACACGGCTGAAGTCTTGGCTATAATTACCGTAAACATGCTCTATCTCCTACGCCGCCATGTTTGTGTACCTGAGTGATAGTACACCCATGGCGCCACCTCCCGAAATGAGCCATGATGAGCTAGCTCGTCATGGTTAACTCATCTTTGGTTGGCTAACGTCAGCTGTGCTAATTTATCGTTTGGGTTTAAAAATGGAACAATGTAGACCATAGTTACAAGCAACAGATTTAAGCAAAGATGCTAAATCATGTCAGGGATCCTTCAACGTGCTTTTGTCGAAGATTTCACTTTGCACGCTTGATGTCTTCCAGCTGTCTCCATCCAGCTCCACCTTCATCCACTCGGTTCCTTTCCAGCCTGCCACGGACAACCGCTCCAATTTCAGCAGCGACAAGGCCTTTCATACCTTTAAAAAGCAAAGGTATAGTCTAAGGGCGCACGATTGTCATCCGCTACAAGTCAATCCGCTAACAATGAAAGTAGCACCGATAACCAATAATGCGTGAAGTCCGTAAACTACGGTGACACGTAAATATAAAAATGTAGATATAAAACAAATATAAGGCATTCAGAAGCCACACGCAAAGAGGCTGTGATATGTATTTTTCCGTACCGGTTACTATTTGGGGTGTAATGTTTCCGTTATGGGTGCCGTACTGTTGGGTGAGACACACAAGCACCAGACTTGAGCGGCGAAACAATTGGCTTTTTTTGCAGGTTTGAATGAGCTCATAACAGGCACAGTAATCCCTAACACGGACCATTGTTGCTGTTACATGCTAAGCTAGCACCCAAACCCGTTTATAGCGACGCACATGAACACAATTTTAGCTTATTTTTGGCTATTATGTCTACTGTATTAGGTAATTTATGTGTAAAGTTGACTATAGGGGTGTTATTTCATGTACATAGTGCTCTACTAACATCAAACGTATGTAGAAAATGGAAAACAGGTTTTCCATGTTTACGTATGTGGACCCGCCTGCCGTTCCTGTTCATGATTTTCCTTTTTCCTCACAGAGACATTTTCTACGAGGTGCTGCGAGAATGGGAGGACTTCCACATAGAACCAGGCTGGAGCTTTGACGCCGCTCTCGGGAGTCGGATTAGGCAAGTCTCATCCACGTGTCCACCGAGAAACGCGACTCCTACTAATTGTGTTGCACTTTGCCGTCTCAGAGGAATGATGAGTCAGCTGACCGCCGCAGGAAACCATTCGCATTTTGCCCGTCTTTTCCTGAAGCAGCTCGTTCAGGTGGGCACCTACATTTGACCGTGTCTACGGTGGACCCGGACCTGCCAACATGTACGCATCTTTGTGTACTTTAGCTTGTGCACTGTGCTGCATTTTCTTCAGTTTCACAAGGTGGATTCTTTTGTTCAAATGGGTCAGTTTAGGCTACGTTGACTCGCTCCCCCCTCTTGGATAGCATGGCGTACACCTCCAAAAAAATCCAACATGCCGGGCTGTGATTGGTCTGCTGTTTTGCTTTGTTTCCTGGCGTGTTCAGCAAGTGTGCCGCTTACAGCAAGAAATGGTAACAGCGCAAGGTTGGCAGGTCTGTGGACCCTCGGAACGTTTTGGCGCTCAGTTCAAGCTAAATGTGCCGGAATTTATGGTCCAAAAACCCAAACCCCACCTTGTAGATGTGCAAAGGTCCCCGAGTTGCCGGGTCCCCCGGCGATACTCCCGACGCCGACCTGCTGGGCATGCTAGGGGCCGACGGCCTGGGCCGCCTGAAGCGCCTGGAAGAGCGTCTCATTCAGCCTCACGGCGTTGGGGGCCCGTGTCCGCCTCCATCTTTTCCCGGCCACCAGGAGTTCTTCCGGGACTTTCTGCAAACAGCCAGCTGGTAAAGTTCCATGGAAGTGAATCCTTGGGGGAAAAAAGATGCAAAACTTTTTTTTTTTGCTTACATGTTCTACCAGCTGCCAGCTGAACCAGCACCTGCAGGACAGCTTGTGTCAGCAGGTCCTTCAGCTGGATGACGTCTCCATCCTCGGTCCTCCTGTTTCCGTCAGAGGAGAGCACGGCGAGGAGGGCGACGGTGACCTGGAGCAGCAAGTATACGCCGTCAACTTGTTAGGACCCCAGAAAAGAGTCCTCGTGCTGACGCCGGGGTTTCTTCTAAATCAGGACGAGAAGCAGCGCTTCACCTCGGTGCTTCTCCTCGTTCGTCTTCTGGCGAAGTTTTTGGGATTCATTTCATTTCTGCCGTACCAAACCTCCGAGAAGCCCTGCAGGGAGATCCAGGAGGCTGCTGTTGCTTCACGAAGCAAGGTAGGAAGAACATCATTTGAATTTGCGCGTGCACAGAAGGTAGCCAAGTTTTTTTTTGGGGGGGGGGCTGGACGCAGAGTGTTCCTGCGCTGGACGTCTGTGCCGTGCTGAGGAGCAGCATGAGGAGGAAGCGCACCATCCTGACTATACCCTGGCTTGTGGAGTTCCTCTCCATGCTGGACTTCACTGGTCCACTGCTGCTCAGCTACAGGGTGGTTTTGGGCACACTGTGTCTCCTGTACAGGTACATGCATTCCCATAAACACTACATACATTGGTAGGAGCAAAATGCATGTTAGCGTGACATCGTAGCATTACTTGTGTGCGCCAAGGAGAATGACAACGGGTCGGTGCGGAGAAACCTTTTACATGAACAGGCTGCTCATCGTGTCCGTACTGGGATGGCTCTTCCAGGTAGGCGGGTCATGGAAGGCTCTTATTGGTGCTCGGATGCTGACTGATGTTTTTTTTAAAAACTTACACAGATCCCCGTGATCCCCGAGGAGGTTTTCTTCACCACCGACTTTACTGAGGTGGCCGAACTGGTCGAGGGAGACGCCGGCAGTTCCACAGGGCTTGTAAGTGGGGGCGCCATAATAAGGCGTAAATCAAGTCACAGACTTGATTGGGTCATGCACACAGTCTCCTATAGTCTCTGGGTGTCTCTAATTGGCACCGGTTCAAAAAACATGGCGTTAGTAGCTGTGGCTGTAGGCAAGCTACTGATGTTTCGTTTGCTATATCCCAAAACAAGCACCCCTCTAATTTACGCAATGCTTGGTGTTTTTGCAGGACTGCATCCCCCTGGTGGATCAGCAGCTCCTCTACACATGTTGCCCATTTCTTGGTGAGTAGACTTCTGTTCATTTTTTCGTCTTCCGGCATCGCACGGTTTGTGTGATCCCTCCCGGCGTCGCTCCCTAGACGAGTTCCGTAAGCTCCTCGCCGCCTTCGTGTCGGGGAGCAGCGCCAGGAGCGGCGGCATCGTCCGCAAGATCACCCCGACGTCCGCCGAGCCACGGGACGCTCCGGACGCCAAGCGCTCTCAGCAGAAGCTGCAGGCCGACCTCGAGCAAGCGTTCTTCCACAACCAGCCGCCTTCCTTGAGACGCACGGTGGAGTTTGTCGCCGAGCGCGTCGGATCCAACGCAGTCAAGCATATGAAGTCGGTATTGCTGTGCGGCATCTTGTGTGGGTTGGGCTTATACAGCGCTTCTTCACAGGGCGACATTAGTGAGTGAGTTGGTGGAGAGAGGGGAGAAGATGCTGAAAGATGGACTAGAGTCGCCCAAAGCCGACCCGTCCAAACTCAATGAGTCCATCTGCGCTCAGCTGTGTGAGGCGGGACTGGAGGCCCTGCCCAGAGCTACCAGGTACTACAAACCGGTGCTCCATGTGTTTTCCGTATATTAAACTCCAGTTGGAATAATCTGCAGGTTTTGCTGCGAGAAGAGTCCGGAAGCCATCAGGATCTTGCTCCCTGATGAAACCTCCCCTGCTGTAAGTCTTAAAAACTTTCATGTTCCTGTCACAAAAGGAAAGAGCAAGAAAACAAAGTATTGACTCCTATTTTGTCTGCTGGCGTTTGCAGTATTCTTTGATGTTTCAAGTAACAGGTGTGAGAATTAGGGCTGTCCAAAATAAATACATTTACTGCAGGAATTATATTACAAGTTGTAGCACAAGTCAGCCCTCTCTGTTATGATGGCCGATCACACAGTCCTGATGCTCTTTTGTAACTTTATTCTGACCTTTCCAACAACGCCTTTTTACCAGCAACTCACAGACTAAAGACCTCCTCGGAAAGACACTTCCTCATTGTCACTGGACTACAACGAGGTGCATTCATGGGCACTCTGAGCGTCTTTATTATGTGTCTATGTGGTCTAAATAAACACAAAGACAAACTTTTACGGTGGAAGTGCAATTTGCTGCATTGAAGTATGCTGGGATTCCCAGGAAATACATCTACACTCACGAATCCATGCACATGCCCACGCAAAACTTAGTTTAAAGCACATTCTTAATGATCAGAAATACAAAGCATAACAAAAATAAAATGAAAAGGCCAAAAAAAGATCAAAAGTCAAACCCACAGCAAGTGTACTGTAATAGAGGTGTCATTCAAGTAATGTGCTATTTTCGCGAAAACGAATGACAGTGCTAACCGTGTCAAAAAGTAAATAAGCAGAAACAATTCAGATAAGACTATAAATAGTCCACAAAGTCATAGAACACAACATTTTAATTAGGGCAATCCCCCTCTCTTGCAAGTAATTAATGACAGAGGCAACCTTGTATGCAACGAACAATCAGAAAGACTTCATATAAGACTGGAAATATTACAGTCATAGAAATTGCAGTAAAGCAGGAGAACAGAATTTGTCGTTTAATCAGCACAGTAAGCAATTAATGAAGCCTTGTGCGAACTAAATAATTAGAACTAGTGAGTAAAACAGCAGAATGGGACATATTGTTTAGTTAGTGTGAGCCCCCCTATTGCATCTAATTAATGGCGCTGTCAGTGTGGTACAAAATAAATACTCTATACGAGACTGGAAATATTCCACAAAGCCACGGAAACGGAAAGAATAGAAAAGAAAAACGGCAGAATAGAACGCACACAACACAAAGTCACAAGAATTTCCGCAAAACAACAGAATAGAGCATGTCGTTAGATTAGCGCCATCGCTCCGATGCAAGTGATTAAGGGCAATGTCAGCGTATAAGACTGAAGATATTCCACAAAGCAGTATAATTTGCCGTAAAACAGCAGAATAGAATGCGTTGCTGAAGTAGAGCGATCACCCACTTGCAGGTAATGAATGACAGTGGCAACCTTGTATGGCGTAATCAGAACGGCTCTAAAATAAGACTGGAAGTAGTCCACAAAGTCAACGAAATGGCAGTAAAACGGTACAATAGTAAATGTCTTTTGATCAGTGGGGTGGCCCCGTGACAAGTAACTCATGACATTGGCTGAGCAATCAGAACGACTCCAAATAAGACTGGAAATAGTCCACCAGGTCATGCATTTTGCAGGAAACGGCAGAATGGATTTACGCAACTGCAGTGGTTAGCTGAGGCGTGGCGTCTATCGGAGTGGAGAACCGGCTCCATAAGTACGAGGACACTTAGAACATACCATCTCACGTTGTTTTTTGAATTTTGTCTTTAGGTTCTGGCCACGTCTGAAAACATAACCCAGCACCTGGCCACGGAAAAAGCTTGCGTCTGGCTCTCGGCTAACATCACAGGTAGCTTTTCCTGCGTATTCAGTGTTTCGTTGCGTCTATTCCCGTCCTGTCGTCTCTCTTCAGCGCTGATCCGTCGAGAGTGGAAGTGCAGGTACGAGCGCGTCATGAAGACCGCGGCGAGCTCCGTGCCGCCCGACCCGGTGGACGAGCCGGTCGCTCCCGGGGGGCCGTTCGGTACCCCTAAAAGAAAGCCAGGCGGCGCCAGAGCGACGTCCTGCCCCCCTTGTTGCACCCACGGCGCCTTACCGCCCTCGGACGTCCTCATCGCCATTAAGGTACGACGAGTAAAGGTCAGATTTGGGGTTGTACTTGTGAGATTTCACTCGTCTGCAAATCATTAAGGATTTGTTGAGCATCGCGGTGGGCCCCAGGACTGATGAGGAGCTGCCAAGCGGCTCTCAGCTTCAAAGACTTTTCCAGCAAGCGGGGGACACGCTGGCCTGCAAAAAAGTACCGACACACTAGATTGATTGCGTGTGTGCTAGCTTCATCACTGCACCGTCTCTTTTTCATATCCGTGTAGTTTTTAACTGCCGTATCGGAGCAGATGCTGCTCAACTCCACCGTCCTTCTGGCCTGCAAGCTGGGTGAGGCTGTCAATGGCACATTTCAGCCCACGTGTACCTTTTACCGTGTGCTGACTCGCGCCGGCCGTGTGCTCAGTGTCCGCAGAGCTGCCCCTGGCGCCTCCGTCGGGAGACGGCGAAGGTGGCGGGGAGTTCAGCGCGGGGCCGCGCTCGGGGTCCCACCCTTCTGTCCGAGCCTTGCTGGAGCAGCTCGGCAAGCTGTGGGAGAAAAACTGCTCCCCCCCCGCCACCCTCCACCTGCTGTTTTCGCCGCTTGCCCTCACTGCAGTGCTGACGGCTGGCGACACCGAGGTACATAAACAGTCATTTTAATGACATTAACGTTCATTTTGGAAAGTTTCCGTGATGTTGTGGTCTCTAAAATCCAACATTTCTGCCAGTAGACTTCGAAAATGACAGTAGAGGCGGGGGTTACTGTACTAGAGCTACAGTAAAAACAAAAAAAACCCAAATAATGCATGCACCCATAAAAAAACCTGTTGTAAATACTCTAAACTAGCGACGCTCAATATTTTCTTCCATACGGATAACTGCGTGTGGAAGTGGCACATTAAGTGGCTTGTTAAGTTTAGAAGAAGTCAATTCAAGCCTAACTGGTTAGCTTGCTGACACTTTGAGCATAAGAGTTGCAGGGTGGTGTAAACAATGACCAATAGGAGTGTAAAGGTCACTATAGGGGTGTTATTTTATGTCTACTGGGCTCTATGGTAAATGGTAAAACCCATATTTATAAAGTCATGAACAGATTTTCTATTCTCTAACTGCCAAGAGTTTCTGTTTGTTAATATTCAATCCTACTTGGGGCTAATCCACATATCATTGTCGGGCCTGGAACCAATTAACTGCCACCCGATTAACGACTGTATGTAAAGACAAAGCTTGGTGCCGTTATGAGGGTCCGCATTTTTGCCTTGCATCGTGCCTTTTTGCGACTTCATCCCAATATTTGAAGTTTTTATTTCTATTTCTGTGATTTCGGACACCCCTGCAGCGTACAGTATTGTACTTTGAAAACATGTTGTTCCACAACTTCTTCTCCAAGCCTCTTCCTGCTGGAAAATGTTGACCGAATTGCGAGAACGCCCTCTGCTGCTTTTTTATTTTAATTTTGTTGCAAATAGTAACTTCTTCATAGCATAATATATTTTTATAGCATATATTAGCTATGTGTGTTGTAAAATAAAAAAATCTGTATATACTATAAATGATTAAAATGTTCCTAATAATAGTTCATATGTAATAGTAGTTAATGATAAGAATAAGGAATAAATGATGATTGTTTTTCTTTTGTATTTAGTCATTTACAAAACTGTTTGCCTTCTTCTCAGCCACGTTTTGCATAATCTACGTGTCTCTTGCCTGTTCAGTGGAACAACTACCTGTTTCTAGTGCGGAGGCTCGTTGCCAGAGGACTCTTATCTGAGGAGGACGTCCTATCTCATTGGACCAAACTCGCCAAGCAGCTTCTTCCCGGCGTGAGTGTTCCTGATCTTCATCAATACTCCAGATGTCTTCATGATTGACCTCGCCCGCGTTTCTTCCTGGTGCTTTTTAGGGACTAACGGAGAAGTTCCGGCTGCGGTCTCAGATGGAAAAACCTTTGCTGCCTTCGTCTGAGCTGCAGAGTCAAATGGACATCCTGCAGATCTCTAAGCAGACGCTGGAGGGCGCCACATGACCAGCACACCATGTTTAGTAGGCCGAGGGCCAAGCAAAAGGTCGAGGCCTTAAGACAGTTTCCAAACAAACCAGGTTTGCTGTGTGCCTTTTAACGTCGCACTTTCACGCGCTGCCTTTTTAGCCGTTGCTAGCGTGTCGACGTGCATGAATGCACGAATGCATTTGTGACCGCCTCTGTTCACGTTGAACAAGCCCCGTGCTCCTTTTATGCTTGAAGAGAAGCAAGAATATTTTTAAAGTTTGACACAAAATGATTGATTGTTAATAAAGATAAAGTCGTTTATGTGGAATCACATTTTTTCACACCTGTGATTGGTCCGTTTGAAATCACTGAGACAAGATTTACATTTAAATCAAATAATAATAATAATAATGACACTTACCTTTCGGGTCGAGCGAGGTGAGCTTGATGGCGGCGGAGGAGGAGGGAACGGAGTTGTCGTCCATTTCAATGAATAGACTACATTACATATTAACTTATGTTTTTTCTTTTCATTCTTAGCAAGGGATGGGAGAATTTTCGGTAGGCTGAGAAAAGGGACGCCGCGATTGGCCATCGTTAGGACGAAGCTGAAGGGGGATAACCACTGGGAGGGCAGCTTCCTCTTCTTGGGTTTTACACCCCAGTGGAGGACAGCTTGTATGAAAATTGAAAATTCTGGGCGGCACTTTCTATTTTGTGTTTTGAATATTTTTGTGTTTAATGGGGTGGGAATTTGTATTATGATTGTTTTCGATGTAAGGTTATTGTAAGTCGAGGTTCCACTGTATAGACACATTTGAACATTATCATTTGCAGCAATCGGTAAAAAAAATACAAATAATAAGAATAAAATGCTTGCATTTCAAATAAATATCAACAGTATTGAATAGCAACAATAAAAGTGAATAATAGAGATTTTAAATCATTTATTGCCAAAGTACAAACAAGACAGTACATTCTAAGTCAGATATTCTGCATTATGGACTAGGAGCAATCATACACAAATGACATCAATAAAAATAATGAGGAAACATAGAAATACATTTGAAGTACGTGAAATGAGCATTTTTCCATATTTAACCCGCCCCCCGGCTCCGCCCACAAAAAGGGAGTGGGCGGAGTCTCCGCAACATCCAGCATCCGCCCCGCCCCGCCCCGCCCCTCCGCTCGCGCTCTCACCCAGCAGGAAGTTTCACGGCTCGGTTGTGACTTTTCTCCGGAGCCGCTCGGCGGGTGGTGCAGCCTTCAGCTAGCCGGCCGACATGGCTTGAACGGGCGGACGCAGCCAACACGCTCTCCCCTGTCGGAAGGCACCATGGCGGGGGATCACGGTCCCGCCGCTTCTTTTGGAGTCCTTCCGCGGCTTCTTCTGTGAGATCCTTGCCGGAGGAGGAGCGCGGGGGTCGGCATGGCCAACGTCAAAGTCGCGGTGCGAGTCCGACCACTTAACGCCAGGTAAGACGTCCGCCTGCTTACGAAGCATCGCCTCAGTTGCTAGGTGGCTAATTGGCGGAAAGAGCACTCACCTCCGGGACGTCCGCCAACCTTTCGTTGCTCACTGAGCTCTTCCATAAAGTTCTTGCCGCTCCAAACTGCACACTTGAATTTTGTGTAATGTCACAAACAAGGGGCGTAGGAGCCCACCCCACGGCGGCACCGGCTGCACATGCCGGTCCACACCAAAAAAAAAAACAGGAAAAGTCGCTGGATTTGCCGCTAGTCTCGCTCTTCAGGGTCGGAATACTCGCTAAAACAGGCGGCAACGCGGATCCCTCCTGCTACATCTTCTTCTGTGGCAGAGCAGGTGCGTGCACGGTGAGTTAAAAGCAAGCTCCAGTCACACACAGTCCCATTATAATGGGTTTAGGATCATGGCCAGCCAGTGTCCATAAGGAGGGGCAGTGTTGTTGTTTTTTAAATTAAAGAAAATCAGTAACTTATTTAATAGAAAGTGTAGAGACTGTGAAAGATTGCATAATAAAATGATATATTTAATGGAGAGTCTAACATGTACGTCTTAAATCGGAATAAAAATATAATGTAATAATAAATTCATAATTTGCATATAATACCATTAATTTTGAATTGTTTTTATTGTCAGTGCCTGTTTCAGCGTTCATTACTTTCCCCCACATCACCGACAGGTAGCATGAAATCTTTTCGTGTCGGGCCGTCGCTAATAAATGACTGTATGGGGAAAATATATATATATATATATTTTAAATAATGTTAAATAGAAACTATAGATGATGAAATAATGTATAAAAAATAACATATAATAAAAAAGATATATTTAATGGAACATGGAACATGTACGTCATAATTATGAATAAATAATACATAAAATAAGAATAATACATTCATCATTTGCATACAATAACATCTTTTTTGGAGGGTTTTTTCAATGCTGGTACTTTTTTGTCCCCCACATTACCAACGGGTAGCATCAAATGTTTTCGTGGCGGGCCGCCGCCAATAAATACATTTTGAGGGGGGCGAAGGAAAGTATTAAAAAAAAAAAAAAAGTTTTTTCATTTTAATGAAATAATCAAAAATAAATACATGTATTAAACAGATAATATGGATGATGAAATAATAAACAAAAATAACATCATAAAAATCATATACTGTATTTAAATGGAAAATATAATATGTACATCATAAATATAAATAAACAAATATAACAATAATAAAATAATAGTTTGCATATATATACGTGTGTTAGCACTCGTGCGCAATGATTGCCTCCAGTGCCGCTCGTGTTGCGTCAGATGTTGCCGGAAGCACACGCCTGCAGAGCTGGCTTGTGTTGATCTTGGTTGCGGTTGCGTTACGCACGGGCTGCACTCATGCCGCTCCGGACGGCGTCCGGTCGGGTCCGCCCGCCCGCCCCTGCGATGTCCAGCTTCTCTTTGTGCTCGGGTCTCTTGCAGCTCCGTCAATATGCCCGCCCTGGCGTCTCGCTTCAGCCTGCTAACACGTCCTCTCACCCCAATAGGGAAAGTGCAGATGGAGGACGGCTGGCGGTTCAGGTGGAGGACAAGTTTGTGCGGATCCAGAATGTCAAGGTTGGTATTTGGGAGTATAGACCTCAAATACGGTCTCTGACAAAGTCATTTCATCATAGAGTAGATTAGAGTGGTCACTGTACAGCTTGTATTTACTACTGTGGGAGGCAACGCAAGGTGGTGATGGCACGGTTCTGGGCTGCACGAGTGCTGCCCACATTGTCCCTTAAAAATGCTTGCTGAAACGTAAGGGGTGTGCTCACTTTAGTTACCACTACTACGACTCCCAATACTTGAATTTTGGTTCATGTGCTAATTTGTTTTGTTTTTGGTTAACGTGTTTCCCAAAATGTTGGGTTTTTTTGCACCTTTTGTTAATGTTCTTCATGAACTGAGTTTTGTTTTTGCCTTTTGTTATTGTATTTCCTGAAATTACATTTGTTTTTGCTTTTTGTTCTCTTTTGGTTTTCCAAAATGCTAAGTTTTGTTTTTTGTTATTCTGTGTACCAAAATGTTAAAAGGTTTTGCCTTTACTTAACATCTTCCCGGAAATGCTAATTTATTGTTTACTATTGATTACTATTGATAGATGCTCATTTGTTAGCCTGTTGTTATTGTGTTTCCTGAGGTGCTAATTTGTTAGCCTTTTGTTATTCTGTTTCCTGAGGTGCTAATTTGTTAGCCTTTTGTTATTCTGTTTCCTGAGATGCTAATTTGTTAGCCTTTTGTTATTGTGTTTCCTGAGATGCTAATTTGTTAGCCTTTTGTTATAGTGTTTCCTGAGATGCTAATTTGTTAGCCTTTTGTTATAGTGTTTCCTGAGATGCTAATTTGTTAGCCTTTTGTTATAGTGTTTTCTGAGATGCTAATTTGTTAGCCTTTTGGTAATGTGTTTCCTAAAATTAATTTTGTTTGCTTCCTGAAATGCTAATTTGTTTAGCATTTTGTTAATGTTTTTCAAAATGCTAATTTGCTTTAATTTTTTGTTAATTATTTTTCACATTTTTATTATTATTATTTTGCCTCTTGTTAATGTGTTTTCTGAAATTATTTGTTTGCATCCTGAAACGCTAATTTGTTTTGTTTTGCCGAAAATTGCCCCGCCTTTTGTTCATGTTTTTCTTGAAATGGAAATGAGTTTTGCCGTTTGTTGGCGGTGTCGTGGTCCTGGGCTACACCAGATGCATGCTTTGGTGCAGAATGAAGTTCTTAAAGACGGAGGCGTGTCCTTAGCTGCTAGCGGTTTGTCGTAACGGACGTCTCGGTCAGCATGTGGGAATAATGACCACGTCAGGGACCCTCGCTCACCCGCAGAGGCGCTGGATTGGGTGATCTCGTGCAGGAAAGCCCTGATGGGAGGAGAGAATGTGTTGTGGCGACGCTGAACCACATCAGGACCCAACATCTTTGCGGGTCTCCTGGGAAGAATTAGTTCTGGAAAGTGGGACAGCTTTGGAAGGGGAGAGCAGAGACGACTTATCTCCACACGAGTCAAACAACACTTGACTTGGTGTGTTTCAAACAAACGCTTTTTTCTCAGCCTTGTTTGTTCCTCGAAAAAGTTTTGTTAGTGTGTTGCTCAAAATACTAATTTGTTCCACTTTTTGTTCATGTTTTTCCAAAATGCAAAATTGTTTCGAGTTTTGATCATGTTTGTTCTGAAATGCTAATTAGTTTTGCTGTTTTCTAATGTTTTCCAAAATGCTAATTAGTTTTGCTGTTTTCTAATGTTTTCCAAAATGCTAATTAGTTTTGCCCTTTGCTAATGTTTTCCAAAATGCTAATTAGTTTTGCCCTTTGCTAATGTTTTCCAAAATGCTAATTAGTTTTGCCCTTTGCTAATGTTTTCCTAAATGCTAATTAGTTTTGCTGTTTTCTAATGTTTTCCAAAATGCTAATTAGTTTTGCCCTTTGCTAATGTTTTCCAAAATGCTAATTAGTTTTGCTGTTTTCTAATGTTTTCCAAAATGCTAATTAGTTTTGCCCTTTGCTAATGTTTTCCAAAATGCTAATTAGTTTTGCTGTTTTCTAATGTTTTCCAAAATGCTAATTAGTTTTGCCCTTTGCTAATGTTTTCCAAAATGCTAATTAGTTTTGCCCTTTGCTAATGTTTTCCAAAATGCTAATTAGTTTTGCCCTTTGCTAATGTTTTCCTAAATGCTAATTAGTTTTGCTGTTTTCTAATGTTTTCCAAAATGCTAATTAGTTTTGCCCTTTGCTAATGTTTTCCTAAATGCTAATTAGTTTTGCTGTTTTCTAATGTTTTCCAAAATGCTAATTAGTTTTGCCTTTTGCTAATGTTTTCCAAAATGCTAATTAGTTTTGCCCTTTGCTAATGTTTTCCAAAATGCTAATTAGTTTTGCCCTTTGCTAATGTTTTCCTAAATGCTAATTAGTTTTGCTGTTTTCTAATGTTTTCCAAAATGCTAATTAGTTTTGCCCTTTGCTAATGTTTTCCTAAATGCTAATTAGTTTTGCCTTTGCTAACGTGTTTTCCAAAATGCTAAATCATTTTGCTTTTTGCTACTGTGTTTTCCTGTTAACGTGTTTCGTAAAATGCTAATTTTTAAAGATTTTTAATGTGTCCCCTAAAATCTGACGTACTTTTGAGTTTTGTTTAGTTGTTTTACTTTTTGCTGGTGCTTTTCTCAAAATCCTAATTTCCTGAAACGCAAATTTGTTGTGCTGCTGTGTTTTCTGACAAACTTGTTTTGAGTGTTGTTCCCCGAAATGCTAATTTGCTGTGTTTCCGGAAACATGCATCAGACGTGAGTTTGTTTACCAAAAATGTTTCTTTGTTTTGCATTTCGCTCATGTGCTTCCCAATTAGTTTAGGGTTTTGTTAGTTATTTAGTTACTGAAAGTCTTTTTGTTTTGCCTGTTAACATCTCTCCTAAAATGCTTATTTTTTTTAGTTTTGTGTTTCCCGAAATCTGAAGTGCTTTTGAGTTTTGTTGGTGTGTTCACTGAAATATTTGTTTTGCCTTTTACCCGAAATGCTCATATTGTCGGAATTTTGCTGTCATGTTTCCCAAAATTCCAATTTGTTTTTCCTTTTGGTAATTTTCCAATAATGCGATATGCAAAAATAATCCATCGAGTCAAAAGCAAGGTCAGTGAATTGATGCGAGCCGGTGTAGGAGGGCGTGAGGGGTAACGTTTGGAAAGAAACGGCCATCCAGAAGCGAGATGGCGAGCCCGGTTGCATCGCGCCTGACCAGGCGTGACGCTCATCGTCAGTCGCTGTGCTGTCTTTCCATGACCGTCGGTGTTCCTTGGCAGTAAGCGGAAAGCTGCCACGTGCACGCGGGCTGCTAATGAGCGGAAAGCGCCCGCTTGCACTTCCACGCAGCAAACAAACGCCGCCATGCGAACGAGACCTCCGCTTTCGGTGTTGTCGCGCCGTAAAATTCCACCCCCAACTCCCCTTCTTTTGTCTCTGAGCCTGTTTTGGTGCTGCTCCCCAGCTGGACGGACGCGCGGACCACGCCGTCGACTCCAGGGAGAAACTCCTGGAGTTCTCCTTCGACTACTGCTACTGGTCGCTGCACCCCGAGGACCCCCGCCAGGCGTCGCAGGAAGAGGTAACAGCTCCCAGCGAAACCAGTACGCCGCTCGCAAACGCGAACACGGCGCCGTCAGATGGCGCCCGGCAGCCCGGCGGTGACGCGGCGCCCGGATAGTCGCGCCTCTTTGTGATTGGAAAAGGCCCCGACGTGCGGGTTCAGGGCCAAACTAACCTCGGATAGAGCAAGTAGCCGGACGTCTGCTCAGAACTCTCTTTGTTTGTCTGCAACGCAGCATTCTTCTGCTGACCCGTGGTGGGCGAGTGGACCCCACAGAACACTGAAGCGGGTTTTTGTTCAGCGTTATAATCCACACTATTGTTTTTTTTCCTGCAAAAGATCAGCGTGATGGCCACGCCTGTTCATTTGGGGGGGGGTTTGTGTCTGTACTGGACTCTTCCAATTGGTTGGCCTACAGCGGGGGGGGGGGGATAGTTCACTCGTGACGTTCAGCTTGAAAACAATTAACATTTTTGGCGTTCCCGCCACTTTTTGGATGCAATAGTCAAAGATGTTTGTTTTTTAGCTATTTTACCGATAATGACGTAGCCTTGGGACAGATTTGTCGTCGGTCGATTGGTCATGCCTGTTGACCTTGAGGCTGAGCGTGCGACCTCCGGTGGGAACGTCCGCGTGGGCCTCTTCAAAAAGCAGTTTTTCACGGGGTGTTTGGTGCATTTTCACTGGGATGCATGCGTGCGAGCTTCCTCTGCGCATCCAAAGTCAGGTCCAACTCTCAAACTCACGGACGGGAGCGTCGGCACGAGCTCAGTCGTGCGATGGCGATTTTTTCTTGCCAGTGCAGCGCTCGAACACATCGTCATTTCATTTTGTAATTGTGATGATATCACGCCCCCTTGGGGAGGCGTTAAGGCGCGTCCGGCCGGTAGGAGGCCTCAAGGAAGACCCAGAGCACGTTGGAGAGGCTAGGTCTCTCGACTGCCCTGGGAACGCCTCGGCTGGACCTAGAATCCGACCTCGGGTACGAGGAAGAAGATGGATGGATGGATTAAGGTGACTATAGGGGTGTTATTTCAGGTCTGCAGGGCTTCAATAATGTTAAAAGAACATTTTGAAAGTCATAAACAGTTTTTGTTTTGCTCCATCTATAAAAACATTCCATTTATTACTATTGGATCCTTGCTGAAATTCACGTATCGCGGTCGGGTCTGAAGTCCTCGTATTTGTGACACACGTCTGTTTTACACACAACCAAAAATGTGCTGTTTTATGCACAATCAATTTGTGTGCAGTACATGCTCATGAACTTTATTTCAATGGCCGTTGGAGGTCCATACTTGCACCAGTGTTGGAACGGTTCCTGGTACATTTTCAGTAACATTGTCAACACGGTCCTGGCTTCATGCCCTTTTTGTCCGCTTTCTCATAGTCTCCAAAATAGTCCCAAGCATGCTTCACTTCCCGTGGGACTTGGATAATCTCAGCCTGAGCGAGCGAAAAACTGGATCTTAACTCCTGCTTTTCCAGTTTAACTTTATCCCGCCACACCCAGCGACCCTTGCGGAGCAGAGCGTGGCCTTACGGCGCCGCCCATCTCACGCTCTAGCTTGCGCTAAAAGCCCGTGGGCGTTGGCGTAAAAAAGAATCTGGCACGATAAACTGCATTTAGGGCTGCAGATGTGGTTTGCAGGCCTCCCCGCATGGAAAGAAGCCTCGCATCTTTTGTGTCTAGGAGGAGGTTTAGTAGTAAAGCAAGGAGAGCCGCTTTCTGCTTTGAGAAAAAACACTTAATGGGAACCATCTGAGGAGCTAATGCAAGGCAGGAGCAAGTCAATGTGGAGCCCTATCAAGTCCCTTTCAGTTTTTCCCTAAATTCCTTCTTTTATATATTATATATATATTATATATATATATATTATATATAT
>QODF01000176.1:578298-606884 GCA_024372805.1 Oostethus manadensis
GCCTCCCGGGCACCTCCCTGGTGAGGTGTTTTGGGCATGCCCGGCCGGGGGAAGGCCCCCGGAAAGACCTAGGACACGCTGGAGGGACTATGTCTCACAGCTGGCCTGGGAACGCCTTGGTGTCCTCCCGATGGAGCTGGAAGAGGTCGCCGGGGACCGGGAAGTCTGGATTTCTCTACTGAAGCTGCTTCCCCCGCGACCCGGACCCGGATAAGCGGAAGAAAATGGAATGGACCATTTTCTTTCAAAACCCGAGCAATGTAAAACATAATTAGCAACAATACACAGTATAACATACTCAAGCAAAGTTGATGAACCATATCAGGGACCCTGTTAGTGCCCAGATTAGGGGTACAGCTCTTTGGATGGATGTAGGATATTGGGTGTTGGATCCTGGATCCTGGTCCCCTAATGTAGTCAAGGTCTGTAGCAGCTGCTTGGTATTACTGAGACATTTGACAAGACATTACGAGGCTGTCAACTAGAAAAATGTTTAAAAAGCGGCCCTGAACAAACCCAGCTGGGTTCCTGTGTTGTTTTTTTCCCCACGAGGTCTGGTCCGCCTCAATTCCTGAGACATGACAACTTGTTTATCTAACTCGGTTATTCTCCCAATTGACCCGAAGAACCCAACTTCCTGCCCCAATGCCGGTTGCTATATTCTGCTTTTCCTCCTCCATTGTTTCCTCAAGGAACACAACAACCTTTTTGTTTTTGCAAAAACACAAGCACGCCGGTGACAACTGCCTTCCAGCCGGCGCTGATGTTTAGTCTCTCCTGGAGAAAGGGAACCCAGCGGGTCTCCCCGTCGTCCCTTTTACGGATTGTCATACTTGCATTGACTTTGAAGGCACAATACAAACACCTACACACATACAGTGGTGCAGATTTCATGTCGACATGCAACACAAACACGTGTACTTGGTGGGGGAGGGAGGCCTCCTTCCTATTCTTTGTCCCGGGACCCTCAGGCATGTCCCAGCCCCCATGGAGGGTCCCCTTTAAAAGTGTATTAACTCTTGGTGTTTGGCAGAGGAGAGTGTGTCTGGATGGCGACACACTTCTTTGTTCTTGTGTTGAAGCTTCCTTTGAGGGGCAACCCTCGGTGGTCTGCACACTTTGACGCTTGAAAGGCTTTTATTGAGAGTTTTGCAGCGAGAGCAACCCTTAATCCAATCCTTGGCCTCCAACCAAATCAGTTCCCTGTTAGTCACAGCGAGTCCAGTTAGAGCCATGACCTGGTACCGTCAGTTAGACTTTGATGGTTTTGCTGGACATATGTCAGAAACTGGGGTGTCCAACACCCCCACCCCCAAAAAAACTGCACCTCAGCAGTGTGATATAGGTGATAAAACCTAATATTAGTATCAATGTTGTTGTTTCTAGGGCCCTATGGTTTCTGCGTCAACGCCGTTGGGGCCGAAATTGCGCAACAAAAACGGAATTCACTGTTAAACGCGGAAATTGACGTCATGTGAACGGAATGCTGTGGTCGTGGGGAGAAGGAACGTTTGTGTAGGGAAGTAAACGCCCGGCGGACGGCTCCGTTGTGATGGAATGTCATCGCGAACACTAAAACGCCCCCTCCAGAACTAAACGTGCTGAAATGGTGATAAAGTTTGCGGCACCGCCTCCTAACTTAGCGTCCGTTAGCTTCACGGAGTGTGAATGGAAGCTAGCACGAGTAGACTGTCGCCGCCTTAACCCAAGGACCGCTTTACAACTCCCGATGACCACGTGCAGGTTCTGAGTGAAAAAAGACAAGACGGATGTTTGTGCACCCACTCATGTTAGCCTTAAAGAGACATTCTCACGCACAAAGCATCCTTCCGGCTTTCACAATAAGAGCGCCGTTCGACACGCGTCTAACTGTAAACAAAATAGACGTGTCATGAAAATATCCCACATATGCAGTTGGAGTTGCATGAGTGACTCCGTCTTCCCTAATCGCAAGCCGGGCTTTACAGTTTGTGGAAGATTTTCTAGCAATAGAAAAGTTGCTTAGAAAAGTTTTTTTTTTTTTTTTACATTTTTTTTCTAAGCAAAATTTTGACAAAATTAAATGGAATTTGGTAAAAAAAACAATAAATAAATAAAATGGATTTCTTAGCGGCCTAATTGTTTAAAGGGTTCAAAACGTGTGGAAAAAATTTGCAACTTCTAGTCATTCAATTCAAATTAATTAAATTAAAACATTTTTAAAAACATGTTATTGTTTTAATATCAATTCATATTTATGTTAACACATTTTATATTGAAATTAACATGGTTATAAATTCGAATTATTATGAAGGTTGAAATATGTAATATGCAACTGATTTTTTACTTTTCAAGCAAAATTGAGCAACAATTTTCTTTTCTGTTTTTTGCACATTTGTAAGTGAAATATCAGATTTTGTGTTCTCTTTTTAGTGAAATTCATTTCAAGTGTTTGTATGCATGTATGTTCCTTAATACGATGCCTAAACAAATTCCGTTGAAATGCTCTTTTCCCCGGAAACGTATGGGATAACCCAATGACCAGCGGGAAACGCGGGCCCCGTACTGGGACCGCAATCGACATGATGAACACGCAAGCTGGGATATTTCTACACAGCTTGGGCTTTGCAGTCCATGTGTGGTGGAAAGGTCCAAACTTGTACTGACGTTTGCTGCGATCCGACATATCAGCGCGGTCCGCCTTTGTGTGTTTGTGTGGTCTTTCGCAACTCAAGTGTGTGTCGGCTGGTTTTATAAGGTCAGCGAGCGCGGCGGCGGCGGCGGCGCTCTTACTGGAAATGATGTTTGTGGTGCCCCCTGTGGGTCGTGGCCAAACGTGTACCACAGACATCATTAGACAAATGCTCAGTGCCTTATGGACACTTTGTCGCTACGTTGCTGAGCGCCCCCCTGACTCGGGGCGCGGTGCTTGTGTGTCGACGTCGAGCGTTCGGTTCACACGCTCCCAAAACCACCAGTGGACTCTCTCGGGGGGGCTTTCTGTGGGTCTTTCACAAGCAAGTCCAAGCTAAACTCACCCCCGTGGTTTTGTACCATTGAAGTATGAGCGAGCTCCAGGTTCTGGGCTCGTACTCGCGCACGAGAAAGTATGCTTGCGTTTGATCCGTAGGGGTTGTAGCAGCTTTGAGAGCATTCCTCCTCTTCTCCAGTGTGTTCTAACCCACCGGCGCCGGACCCCAGACCGTGTTATGGTTGTCTACCTCTTGTTCCGGGCGCGTGTTACCTTTGGATGGAGTAAATTCACATCCGGAAATGATTCTCACGTTTATCGAGGATTCAAAACTCAAAAAAATGTATCTTTTGTGAAAAACCCAGATTTGGTTGGGTTTTTTTTTTTGCATGTTAGTTTGGAAAAAATACATGCTCAGAAGTCCAAACTGTATCCAATGGGAAAATACTTGACCTTTGTGACGCTATGAAGAGTAAGTCGGCTTGCTTTCATCTTGCGTGGCGAATGCCGCACGTAAAAACACGAGCGACGTGAAAACAAAGAGGTCCCGATTGATTATTTGGAGGCGGGTTCTCCCACACCGCCCACTGCCTCACCCCACCGCTATGCTTTCAGCCCATGTTTATTTTCCCCCCCGCTGCATGACGTTTACCCAGAATATTCGCTGACCTCCTCGCTCCATTTGTTCCTCAGGTGTTCCAGGACTTGGGCGTGTCGGTGCTGGCCGGAGCTGCCGAGGGATACAACGTGTGTCTGTTTGCTTACGGCCAGACGGGATCAGGAAAGACCTACACCATGATGGGAACAGCGGTGAGCAGAAAGGGGGGCGGAGTCGTTTGTCGCGTATCAAGTGTTCAAAGTGCTAACTGAAACGTTGTGATTCAGGACTCCACTGGGTTGACCCCTCGCATCTGTCAGGTATGACACAAACTGGTGAAAAATGCCACTAATGCACATTTTGCACTGTTGGATCCTAAGGAGGTTCTGAGTAGAGATTCAAAGTGCAAATAGAAGAAATGGGGGGTAAGCGCCGGGATCGCCTCTCAGCGCCATTGCTGCTGATGTCGGACGCAGCGAGACCGGCTTTTCAAGCCTCTGCAAACCTCCTGAGGTTCTTGGAACAAAAAGTGGTAAGCCGGAGGAGCCCATTGGCTGTTCGTCAAGACACAGGTCCATCTAGAAGGTCAGTGCTGAGTACCTTCCAATAACCATCAGACGCCACCAGGCACAGAAGGCGTCTGAAAAGGCCTCGGTTCCTTCAACATCTGGAATTTTCAGGAGAGCACCTAACGCGGGACATTGAAAGGTGGAAGAACGCTTTATTCTCTTTTGCTGGTCCTGACGGCTTCCAATTTTCCTGGCACGACAAGGAGATCCCTGTTTTCACCGTGTTTTCCACACGGCAGAGGAGAAAGGCCGCCGTCATGATCCTGATCGACGGAACAACGGAGCTTCAGGTTGTGCAAACCACAGCCAGCTATGTGGGGATGTTGCAGGGGGCATCCCGCACGACTGACGGACCTGGTGTGTGTGGTAATGACTGGCTTTCTCCACACATCACAGAGGACTTTTTCCTCAGGAAGAAGCTCACTCTTTTGGACCATCCTGCGTGTTGCCCTCATCTAAATCCAATGGAGAACATTTGGGGACGTTTACACAAATGGACCTTCTGTGAAGCCATCTTCACCACCTGGAGCAACATTCCCACTAACCTCCAGGAACCACTGGCATCAAACCTGCCCAAAACCCATTTCTACTTTTTGCATTTTGAAGCTCTGCTTAGCACCTACTCAGGATCCAACGGTGGAGAATGCACATCATTTCTAAACCGGTCTTGGAGTTTTGACCAGGAGTGGATATGGTATAGCGATATCCTTATTGACAAAAAACCTGCATCTCCCTTGTCCTTCAAGGGCCTCTTCAGGTCTCAGGACACGCTTCCCGACGGGCAGAACTCGAGCAGAGTGGAGATCAGGTGATACCTCACGATGCCTTTTTGCCTCTTCTCATTTTCCGGGCGATGAAATGCAAGCGGCTCGCAGAGCTTGGGGGCAGAGAAACGCGCGTTGCGAACGTGTTTTTCCCGTTCTGGTTGAAGGTTCTCACACCTTGCCAGTCAACAACAACCCACTCGCCGATTCAAAGCTTTTTTTTTCGGTTGCCACGATTCCCCTCTGCCCGCTCTCCACCTTCTTTTCCGACGTGGAAGTACACAAATGTAAATTAAACAATCCAAAGAAATAAATGCACAAAACAAAACGCCTGCACGGCCATCTGTAAAGCTGACACACGCAGTTGTGTTGAAAGAAAAATGTCCGCGGCATACGAAGAAAATAGAACATACTTGAATATTACATTCAATCATTTAAAGGATTTAATTAAATCCTCATTAGGGTGGCGGGGATGCTGGAGCCTATCCCAGCGGACTTTGGGCGGGAGGCGGGGTACACCCTGGACTGGTCGCCAGTCAATCGCAGGGCACATATAGACAAACAAACATTCACACTCTAACGGACAATTTAGAGCGGCCAATGAAGCTAACATGCATGTTTTTGGAATGTGGGAGGAAAACGGAGTACCCGGAGAAAACCCACACACGCACGGGGAGAACATGCAAACTCCACACAGAGATGCCCAACGGAGATTTGAACCCAGGTCTTCCAGATCTCCTGGCTGTGTGGCCAATGTGCTAACCACTCAGCCACCGTGCGGCCCCTGTTTAATTAAATCGATTGCATTATTTCATTTATTTATTTTTTATAATAATTGTAATCATTGAAGGAACACTATAAAACATATAAATCATTGTATTGTATTTTATGGTAATATTATTATATTATTTTCATATGATTGTTATTTTAAGTAAGGTCCATTACTTATTTTAACGAATTTCAGAAAAAAATATTAACATGTCATTTATAATAATGGTAATTGTAAAAAATTACATTGATATTTTTAAAAAAAAAAAAAAAGAAGAAGATATTATGACACTAAAATTAAATTTAAAAAATGAATAAAAAAAGGATTATTTTTCCATCCATCTACTTTCTATGCCGCTGACAGAACGTGAAACTGAAACCAGCGAAATGCAACGGAATGGCGAGCAGAGACGCATTCAAGCGCACTCGAGAGTCAAATAGCATGCCGAGTACAACAAACTCCTACATGTTGGCAGGTCCACCCTGCCGATTGCCCTGCACGGTGCGATGTCGTCGAAGTTCCCGTGTTTTCGGTCGCCTTAGTGCTGTGCAGCTTGGCGGGTTCAATGCACTTTCCTTTGCGTCTCTCATCTGCAGCTTTTTGGAGATCTACAACGAGCGAGTCCGAGATCTGCTGGGAGGTGGCGAGCAGAAGAAGAGAGCCTCGCTGAGAGTCAGGGAGCATCCCGAGAAGGGTCCCTATGTGCAAGGTGATAAGTTGCATTGATATATACTGGCTAAGAAGAAGAAGGAAGTTTCTTCCCCGCCCCACATCCGCTCATTGTCTGGCCACACCAATCCCATGTGACCGCAGGAAGTGAGGTCATTTCCTGGCGGCTCACAGTAGAAAGCACCCCTTAGGACACGTGCACAGACGCAGACACGTTCAGGAATCACAGCCTCGGCCGCTTCGGCGCAACACGAGTGATGACGAGTTCCCACGATTGTGCTTGATTGTTGCGGTGAATCCACGAGTGATGAGACGCGGTTCGGTTCACATCACCAACTGTCCGTCTGTCGCCGACATCAGACCTGTCGCAGCACGCGGTGTCCGACAGCCAGCAGGCCGTGGACCTCCTGGAGGCAGGCATCGCCAATCGCATCACGGCGGCCACCCACAACCACGACGCCAGCAGCCGCTCCCACGCCATCTTCACCATCCAGTACACTCAGGTCGATTCTCTTTGCATTTAGATACAAAATATAAATAAAATACAAAAGATATTATAAATACATCATATGTATATCCTGTGTATATAAAAGCACGGCTGTAAATAATTTACATAACATATGTAAACGTGTGGCATTTCTTTAAGGTTTACTCGTGCTCAAACATGTTGGTGCCAGCAGCTCATGCAGTGGTTTGTACAGATAAAAAAATATATAAATGTCAATAAGCAGGAGTGTAAACAATTGATTAAAAAAAAAAGGAATATTTATATATAAATTCCTGAAGTTTGAAGGAGATGAATTCACGCTTGAGCGATGCTTGTGCCAGCAACTCATGCAGTGGTTTGTACAGATAAAAAAATATATAAATGTCAATAAGCAGGAGTGTAAATAATTGATTTAAAAAAAAGGAGTATATATATAAAAATTCCTGAAGTTTGAAGGAGATGACTTCACGCTTGAGCGATGCTTGTGCCAGCAACTCATGCAGTGGTTTGTACAGATAATAAAATGAACCAGATGTTTATACTAAAGTCAATGTATTTATGTATATATTATGTAGTAAAACATAGTATGTGTATATATAAAAATAAAAATAGGGATATAAGATTAAACAAAGGTATGTAAGGTTTGTGTGTGTTTGTATATAATTCTGTATAATGTATGTATATATAATTAATATAGTCATAATAATATACAGATGATATATAATATAATATGCATTCAAAAACATTTCTGTCCTCTGTTCAGGCCTTGAGAGAAAATCCTTGATCCAGACCCGTTTATGGCGGGAGCGTTCTCAGAATCTCACGTTTGTCATTATCCCGACTCACAGGCGATGCTGGAGAAAAAGCGGCCCTCGGAAACCGTCAGCAAGATCAACCTGGTGGACCTGGCCGGGAGGTGAGCGAGCGCGTCCCGTGCTGCGTCATGGGGTGACCGCACGGGTCAGCGCGTGATGCGATCGGTCTGTGTTTTTGCAGTGAGCGAGCCGATCCCAACTACTGCAGGGACAGACTAACTGAGGGCTCCAACATCAACAAGTCCCTGGTCACGCTGGGCATCGTCATTTCGGCGCTCGGTTAGCGATGCCGCGTTGTCCAGCCGCGCGCTCCCTCTTCCTCGTGTGAACCTTCCCCCCGTCTGCCCTCACAGCCCAGAACTGCCACATGTCCGGCAGCTGCCAGAGCATCAACAGCACGGCGTCCGAGGGTGACGGCAGCACGGCGGGCAGTCCCGGCAGCTCCTTGTCTGGAGGGGCGGGGCGGAGACACGCCTTCGTCCCCTACAGAGACTCCATCCTCACCTGGCTGCTGAGGGACAGCCTGGGGGGAAACTCCAAGACCATCATGATCGCAAGTATGCGAGGAAAGCAAATCCTCAAATCCAGCCTTAAAAACAGCACAGCGCTCCTGTCTAGTAGACGATCTTTGACAAGTGCTTTTGTTTCCCCATGAGGACCTTAAAAAGAGCAGAGTGGCCCTGCTGTATAGAGGATCTTTGACATGCGTTTTTTTTTGCAGAAGGTCCTGTCTTGTTGAGGATCTTTGACCATTTTTTTCTCCCATGAGGTCCTTAAACACAGCACAGCACTCCCGTTCTACGGAAGATGTTTGAGGACTTTTGCGGTTCATCCTTAAAAGCAGCGTAACATTTCCGTTATCTTTGACTTCTGAAAGGCAGCAGAACACTTGTGTCATTTTCAGGATCTTTGACAACATTTTGATTTTGTTTGTTCACAAGATCCCCCAAAGCAGCATAACACTCTTGTTGTATAGAAGATCTTTGACTAGAGTTTTTCCCTCTGCGTCCGTACATAAATAATCGTTGGCTTTTTGGAGCAGGTCACTAAAAACACTACAGCACTCCTGTCATGTCATAACAATCTTTGACAAGTGCTTATTCTCAGGAGGTCTTTAAAAACAGCTGTTATATAGAGGATCTTTGTGTTGCAGCGTTGCAGGAGATTCTTAAAAGCAGCAGAACACTCTTGTCATATAGAGGATCTTTGGCAAGTGTTTCTTTTCAAGAGGTCCTTGGAACTCCCGTGCTGTATAAAGGAATTTTGACTAGAGTTGAAAACTGGGAACGCCTCGGGATCCACGGGGGGGATTGGAGGTGGCGAGGGAGTGGGAAGTCTGGGCTTCTGAAGAAAATGGATGGATGGATGGTCCTCAAAAGCAGCAGAGGAGGCCCATCATATTGCATGAATGATCTTTGACCATTTTTTTAGGATGTCCTTAAAAACAGCAGAGCATGTTTACTTCCTTTTTCACACGAGGTCCTCGGAAACAGCACAGTGCTCCTGTCGTGTAGAGCATCTTTGACTAGCGTTTTTTTTTTCCCCAAGAAGTTTTTGACCTCAGGAGCGCTCAGGCTTCTTTGGATCGATGACTTAGTGGCTATTTCTGCCTACTGCATGTTCTGGGTGTAGTGAGCGCCTTGCATGGACAGTCAATCCGAAATGTGGATGAAAGTGCCAGTCGGGTAGAGTAGGACTGCAGTGGAGTAAAAATGAGGGAAATGATGAACGTCCTCGTGGCGGCTGACCTCGCATGCACGTGTGCGTTCCAGCCGTCTCGCCCGCCGCGAGCTGCTACAGCGAGACCCTCAGCACCCTGCGCTACGCCGCCCACGCCAGGAACATCGTCAACAAGCCTCGGGTGAACGAGGTCGGCGGCCGACACGAAGGTGACGCAGCCGGCGAGTTGGACGTTTCCTTCAACATGTGCTTCTCGTGCCCGCGCAGGACGCCAGCGTGCGCCTGATCCGGGAGCTGAGGGAGGAGATCGACAGGCTGAAGAGCATGCTGCTCAGCTTGGAAATGGTACCACGCGCGTCGAAGTCCACAATGTCGGCGACCTGACCGCGAATGCTCGACTCGTCCGTTTTCTTCCCAGCAGCGAGATCCCAGTCCGTCCCTGAGTGACGAGAGGGAGGGAACGCTGTCTGACATCGTGCTGCAGAACGAACTGAAGGTAACGCAGGTTACCAAGTCCTTTTTGTGGTTTTTCGGATTAAAAGCAAACATTTGGAGATGCAGGCTTTCCCGGTAAACTACCAGCAACCAGTGCACTGGATGAGGAGATCGGTCCGTTGTTTTGAAAAACGGAGAGCTGTACTTGGCCGCAACCCGCAGAGGCGCGGTTGTTTAATATTTACCCTATTTGCCGTATCCTACCCCGCCTCCCGCCCAAAGTCCGCTGGGATAGGCTCCAGCATACCTGCGACCCTCATGACGATAAGCGGCATAGAAAATGGATGGATGGATCGACAGTGCGTTAGGGCCCCTTAAAAAAGACAAATTAAGATTTTGAAATTAAAAATCGTAAAATTCTGACATTAAAAGTCGTAATTTTATGAGAAAAAAAACGGAATATTACAAGGCAAAAGTCGCATTGTTATGAGATTAAAAGTCATAATATTATGGGAAAAAAAGTTGTAATTTTAGGAGAAAAAAAAGTCAGAATATTAGGAGGAAAAAGTCCCAATTTTACGAGATTAAAAATCGTAATTTTACGATAAAAAAAGTCGCAATATAGCGAGATTAAAATTTATAATTTTATGAGAAAAAAGTCATAATATTACAAGATTAAAAGTTGTAATTTTATGAGAAAAAAATCGGAACATTACGAGGCAAAAGTCGCATTATTATAAGAATAAAAGTTGTAATTTTATGAGAAAAAAGTTGTCATATTATGTGATTAAAAGTCGTAATTTTATGAGAAAAAAAAATCTGAATATTACGAGATTAAAAGTCGTAATTTTACAAGAAAAAAAGTCGTAATATTACATGATTCATTCATTCATTAAAAGTTGTAATTTTAACAGAAAAAAGTAGTTATATTACAAGATTAAAAGTCGTAATTTTATGAGAAAAAGTCAGAATATTACGAGATTAAAAGTCGTAATTTTACAAGAAAAAAAGTCGTAATATTACATGATTCATTCATTCATTAAAAGTCGTAATTTGAAGAGAAAAAACTCATATTACCTTGGACCCAGGCCAAACAAGTCCCCTGAGTTTATAGCTGTCTCGGGCAATGCCTGTTAAGATGGAGTATTAAAATCATTTTTGATTTTGAGAATAAAGTTGTACATTTATGACAACATCATATGTTTACGGGAAAAATATTGCAATATTACGAGAGCAAAGTCGTAGCTTCACTTTACAGGCATTGCCTGAGACAGCTATGAAACGGGGGTCTTATGTGGAGGGGGCGGGTTACTAGAGCGTACGGGTGAGATGATGCTAACCCATGCTAACCTGTTTGTGTCCAACTGCTCTGTTTTGTTGTCCCGGTGTAGATAAAAGCTTCCTGAAGCCAGAGGAACGTTTCCCTCCCTCCTATTTTTAAAAATGATGACTTTTTTTCTCTGAATTTATAATGTTACGAAAATAAAGGTCATATGCTTTTGGTGTGTTTCATATAGTCTTAGCACATTTCAATATTTCTTAGTTTTTCTGGTTAAAACAAACAACTTTGGCCAGAAATAACTGGCAGCTTTGACAGCAAGCAGCTCCATTTTATTTCATGCGTCCGCGTCAATCAGTCCATTCTGTGGATTGTGTGGAATTTGAATGGCGCCGTGCAGTACCTGGTTGCAGCCAGCAGAGGTGCTGTTTAGTAAAGAATAAAGATAATATTTTGACAAATACACGATGAATTGATTGTTAATTTTGTTATACCTGATGAAAAAAGCTGTTGAACGCCCCCCAGGTGGAGCAGCTGACCAAGGACTGGTCCGAGAGCTGGGGGGACAAGAAGGAGCCGCCGGAGCAGTACAGAGGCCGAGCCGGCTTCCTCATCAACTCGCTCCAGCCTCACCTGGTGGCCCTCAACAGAGACGTCCTCAGCACCGGCGTCGTCTTCTACCAGCTCACGGTGCGACCGGGAATGACTGGGCTGGTGGCGTCCGTGCCACTAACATGTACTACGTACACTGATAGCGCTCGGGGTGTCCACTCTTTGCTCTTTACACTTTCCCTTTTTGCTATTTTTTTTATTTCCAAACTTTCTTCTTAAATAATCTTTGTAAATTTTCTTCTCAAAAAGATGACTTTTATATTTTTTTATATTTTATATTTATATTTGGCCAACACAATTCATTAATAATCAAAATAATAATATAAATTAGTACTAATTCAAAATTAAAACTTTATTTTGTTGTATTTGTCACAATATTAGGACTTAAAAAACTGTATGATCCTGAAAGGACATTATTTCTCTTCATATTGTTACGAGTTTATTCTTGTAAAATTGCAACTTTTTTCTCATTAGAATACATTTCTTTCATCTCAAAATGCTAACTTTATTTTTGTATTTTAAATATTATAACATTAATAATATTACAGATTTATTCTCACAAAATCGCAACAAATTTTCTTGATTTCTTAATATTTTCCTGTTGCTGTTTTTTTTTTTAAATGTCTATATATATTAACTTCCTTTTTAAATAATCTTTATTAATTTTCATCTTGTAATGTATTGAATTTATTCTCATATTATTTGTTTTAAAAAATTTGTTTTGCTTTGTTTCTCATAGTACTATCACCTCAAGCGGTTGTTTTTCTTTGGGAAAACTCTTCTCCTATTTTACTAAAATGACATTTTTCTTCAAAATATTACAAATCTATGCGGAAAACTTGTCTTTCCTCTCTTCCTTAACGGCCTCTTATAAGAGGGTCTCCGTTGTGAGGCCTGGCTCAAGCTTAACCTGATTCTGACAGTGACAAGCGCGCCCTCGAGGCCCGCCATTCGCACTTTTTTTTTTTTTTTTGCTGTGAGTGAAGAGGGGCGGCCACCCGGGAGCGCATGTGGTCCTGACACCGCCTATAATCCCGTTTAGATCGCGCCTCACGCCAAGCGGCTCACGATCGGATGGACGGAAGTGCCACTGAATCTTTTGCATCACAAGTAGAAATGCAGTCAGCCGGTTTATTAGCAATATTCCAATTTCTCTTACAGGAAGGAGTTACCCGCATTGGGCCACCGGACCAGTCTGCAGAACCACAAATAGGTACAAAACGTCAACTTTGCTTAAGTATGATGTCATTTGTTTGGAACGATGTTGTACATTGTTTGAAAACGGACGGTAAATTTGCAAAAATTCATTGTTCGTGGCGAAGTCGGCGCAGCACGTTGTAGTCGTGCCAAAACCATGCGTGGCTGCCGGATGTTCACAGTGTCCGAGTGACGCTGTAAGTTTTTTCTTTTCCAAAAGAATGTTTAGGACAAAACTTGGACCAATCAAGCGCAGAGAAAGATAGACAGATGAAAGCCCACCTCGAGTTCAGTTCTTTGCAGTGATCACTTCACCGATGACTGCTATGAAGGAACAACTTTACAAGAAGCATTTGGCTTGAAAATACCCTGTACATGCATTTTGAATAAACAAGATCTTGTTTACACATTGTATTTTTAGCACTACTCCATGATAGCGACAAAGTCTATAAAGCATTATACATGTTATATAAACAACTTTTCAGAGTGATATGTGGGTGGGCGGTGGCGACAGCAAAATACACAAGAACAAAAACCCCTTTACGGTCATTAGGAAGGCTCTAGTTACACCTCTAGCAAGTACATCGGGTACATGACTTACAAAATGAGATGGGCACCAAGATGGCGGCATAAACAAACCGGACTATTTTGGCATGACAGCGCGAAATGTTAGCAAAAATTTTGGATGTTCACCCCAAAACTCGCTAACCGAAGTACCGCGGTATATGCTTTCTAAAAAACGTTTTGCGAATTTGCTTGTAGTTTTGCAGGGCGGAGCCAGCTGTGAGGTTGAGAATGACGGCGGTGTGGTCACGCTCAGACCGCTGCCGGGTTGCGTCTGCCGGATTAACGACAGGGAAGTCACCGAGCCGTGCCGACTGGCGCAAGGTCAGCCCTTCAATGATCTTAAGGCACTTGGAATATTCAGTCATGTTCTTTTTTTTATTGGGCACTTAGAACCATATAGCATGTTTTATTCTGAAGGTCTTGTGCAAACCTCCCAATGGATAAACACATGGCGCTCTGGCAGCACACAGTGTACTCCGCTTTCATCAACACACGACACCGCGCTGTGTAAAAAGGACATTTAATCTCCCTGTCTCTAGGAATGGTGATCACCTTGGGCGGCGTGCAAAAATTTCGCTTTAACCACCCAACGGAGGCCGCCGTCCTCCGGGAGCGCAGGCGGGTATGTGCGGCTCACACTGCCATGTCCAATTCTTTTCTGGGAAGTGAATGCTGCTTCATATATTCACTGAATATCCCTGTTCTCAGGCAAGTGAAGGCGGCATGACCTGCAGCAGCAGTGACCTCTGCCATCTGACTGCTGACCTAAGGTGATGACTGACTTCAGAGTTGGTGACTTACCAGTCACCGCATCAGTGAGTTTCATTTACATCTTTTTATAGCAAAGTGGAAGGCCAAGCAATGCTCTTAGGGCAGCCGGCAGCATGTTTGTCCCTTGGCGAGGAGTTCTCTGCCAGGCAGCGCTTGGAGGAGCAGCAGCGCTACGTGGAGAGTTTGCGGCAGGAGATTTGTTCTGAGCAGAGGCGGGCTGAGAGAGAGCTGGAGAGGGAGGAGACGCACATTCAGCAGCAGCATAGTGAGAGTTAGTAAAACATTTATATGTGGTTAGCGCTAAATGGTCTCAAGCAAGTCCTGACTCTTTGTTGTAACTCTTAAGTCCACCAGTGGATCCTGCAGGAGAAAGATCACCTCTTAGATGTGGAGCAGAAAGTCACTCAGGAACTCGGAGTTCAAACAGACCCCCTTATGGAGCAGCTGGCCAGAATTATGTCCGATTCACAGACTTACAGTTGTCCGTCCGTGGTCGTCGGGGCCAGGAAGAAAGCCGTCCAGGGGGAGTTGCTGAAGCGTCACGCCCTGCGTCGCGCCGAAAGCCGCCTTCGCCGGAAAAAGCTGCAGTTCCAGTTGGACAGAATCGCCCGAAAGCGCCTTCTGTTGGAAGCAAAGCGGGAACTGCAGCGTCTGGAAAAGACTTTGGACCCTGGACCAGACAGCCCTGAGTGTCTCCCAGTGAAGCTCAAGGAATTTGTTTCTCAGAGATATTCCTTCTCAGCTGACCTTGTCTCCCGGCTCTACCCACAGCACATTCCAAAATTTAGGTAAGCCTACCACGTAACGCCAAACCTAAATGCTCTGCATAACTTCTACCTGTTTTTCGCTCCTCAGCAGACAATTCTTGAAGAGGAATAAATCCACAGAGCTGACGTCAAACTCATCTCCTGAAGATGTAAGCAGCAGGACGTGGGTCTCGGACGAGTGTCTCCCTCGGGATCGGACCCAAAGTTGTTCTGGGGCTCTCCCCTCTTGCCTAAATCAAGGAAGAGGGA
This sequence comes from Oostethus manadensis, assembly GCA_024372805.1. NCBI lineage: Eukaryota > Metazoa > Chordata > Actinopteri > Syngnathiformes > Syngnathidae > Oostethus > Oostethus manadensis. The sequence continues at coordinate 593,477 of QODF01000176.1, forward strand.
GATCTTCTGAAAGCTTAGCACTGACAAACAAGGAGGAGACACTTGATCATCTACGCAAACCACTGTTACCGCAGAGAGAATTGTCCTTTAAGAGCAAATCAGACGCGAACCCACCCGTTATACCAAAGTTACCCGTCCGCCTCCCTGGGCAGCCTCTTGGTAAAAGAGATGTAGCATCCAAAACAAACGGACCAAGCCGATCCCACTCAGGTGACAACACACAAGGACTCGCTAGTTCTGCGGTGCCCAGGTTAAATGCAGCTGAGTCCAAAATGTTTGGTAAACCGCCCACGGGTGAGGGGAGCCACTTTTATGGGAAGCGGCTGAGCAATACAAGCCATGAAGATAGTGGCATGAAGAGTGAAAGTAGCGTTAAAACCGCCATCTCCTGGGAGGAGATTAACCTGAGTCCCCTTGAAGGTGTCGGCCAGTGGCGTTGGAACAGCACTGAGGCCCTCGTGATTAAGACCAGCAAATGGGAGGAGAGACAGCAGGGGTTGGTCAGATGTGGGGACGGCAAACTGGAAGCAGAGGAAGGCGTGTCGGACTCTGAGAGTCTTTTCTCTCTGGATTCTTTATCCTCGGCCTACGTGACTACTCTTGCAGAGCAGCTGAGACGCGAAGAGGCGGCTCTGAGTGAGGCTGAGAGCGAAGACAGCGAAATGTCCAAAGACTCTCTAGCTGTGGACAGCAGACAGAAGAGACACATTCCCAGCATGAACTTTTGCCAAAGAGTGGTTCCAACGTACTCTTTGGTGACTGATCCACCACACTCCTCCGTAGAACAGTGCGGCAGCTTTCAAAAACCAAAGATCATCACTGTAGAGATGCCCTGGAACCAGCAAGCCTCTCCTAAAACAATGCCTGAAGCCACTTCAGTAGAACATTTGAGAGGCAGAGATGTGCAAAAGGTGAGTGAAGGTAAAAAGGAGTCTGAAAACCTGCTGCCACTTACGGATGCTCGGTTTCTCACTGCTACAGTGGACAGTCCCAGGATCTGCAAACATTCATCAGAACCATGCCGAGGAACAGAAAGCAGTAGCAGCTCCACCCCTGTCTGGGTGAGCCTCTCCAATGCTTTGTGCTCATCTCAAAGTTGTAGCTCGGAATCTACCAGCGCTGGAGGTTTAAATCTGCTTGAGGCTTCAGGAGGACAGTTGATGTCAGAGAACGAGAAAAAACAGCCAGACACAAGTCAGTCTTTGTCCAATGTGAAAAATTGTGTTGCGTTGTCAAGTGAGACTGACATGAGCACCTCAGATAATTGGCATTCCGAGCAAAGCAAAGTGCATGCGACCCTCACAGCGTCCCCTGAAGAACGAGTGAATGTAGATGGTGTAGAACAATCACCGCACTCTGAGTTTGGGAATACTAATGAAGGCACCTTCACAAGGGTTGAATCACCGGCTGAGACAGAAGCCAAAGATGCTGAGGCAAACAGTTCACTTCAGCGGGAATCATCTTCTATGAAGAGGAGCAAGGAGCAACAGGAGTGTTTCACGGCTGGCCTGAAAATTCCCAAGAGAAGCCCTTTACCAGCTAGCAACAGTGGAGGCACCTGGTCTGACAATAACAACAATAACACCAAAGAAGAACATGTTTTGGTCCTTTCCAACCCTGGCGCAGATGGTGTTACATCACCGCTTAAGGAATGTGAGCTTGATTCTTTTGTAAAAGTTGATGGGGAAGGCGAGGACATCTCAACAAAACAAGAGGCATTGTCTCAAATCATCAATCCCAGAAGAACACACGTATGTCAGTCTGAGGCCATTTGCAGCGCCATTGACCTGAGAATCTCAGAAGTGGTGAAAGAACACTTAAAGCTGTTGTTGACCAGCAGTGGCAGCGACAGAAGCAACTGGGGTCAGAGCCAAGGAGCCGGAATCGCTCCAAACCTGCCACAAGGAGTGGTCAGCAACACGCTGAGGCCAACTGAGGCCAATCAAAAGGCCGACCATGCTAGGAGGTCTTTGGGTGCTACATCAACCAATCTTGATAAAGAACCAACTTGGCATGAAGTCTCCGGAAGCCCCACCCTCCGAGCAGCAGAGAATGGTGCAGAGACCACCGATGCAAGTCAACGCCACCTCCCTCTTAAGGTGTCTTATTGTCCAAAAGGAGTAGGCTGCGCTGAGAACTTGGATTCCGGGGCCACAAAACTATCTTCTGATGGTTTTCTTTTCGTACCACATGGAGAAACCTCGCCCATAGGTAATGGACCGGATGTCAGAGAGTGGGATCATCACAGCAGTCCGTACTCAAACAGTAAAGCTGAGACTTGTGAGGTCGATACCAACTGCAACAAAAAATGTCCTGAAGTCCCGGGGTGCAAGCTTGAAGACTGCAACGTTGGAGGAAACGGTGACAACAAGGCATCGACCAACCGATCTGAAGCGCACATCCCAGAGTGCTTTGCGGTGTTAAGAGGTAAAAAGATTACCAAAACTTTAAGTTCTTGTGGCTCTGAATATCATTCTGCAGGTATGCTTAAAAAGGGCAAGTCCAAAAAGTTCAGGAGGTTGAAGATGCAGCCTCATTCACCTTCAAAGTCCTCGAGTACATCATCAGATGAAGACCATGACCAAGCCGCTACACAGCTAAATCTCCGACCTAAGAGGCATTTGTATGCAAATAAGTCCCAGATGAAATCTCAAATGGAGATAGTACAAAATGTTGCATTCGTCCGAAAGAGTTTCTTAACACCTCCTGAAGCAATGCCACCAAGGACGAGTGGAGAAAGAACAACAAATGACGGCCTCATGCATTTTGCATCGAGTGACATCAACCCTTTTGTCCGTCAGCGGCAAGATGGCAAGCAAAGCCAACAGTGCTGCAAGAGCATCGGCTTCAAGAGTGCCGCCGACCTATCCTGTAAATCCCCGCTTTTAACCAGCACAGAAAAACGCATGGCAAGATGCTGTAGCGTTGATAACGGTTTAAACTCTCCCTTTGTTTCCCATTTGAGCACCTATGCCACCCACAAGAGGCTTTCCAGCAAGCTGAGCAGCATGGAGGACTACAAAAACCAAACCAACAAAACCTCGCACTTGACGGCCTGCCCTGTCAACGCCACCTTGTCGAGTGACCATGTACCAAGTGGTTTTGCTACCAACTCCACATCTGATCCAGAGTCAAGCCAAAGAATGGCCAATGAGCAAGCCACTCAAACCGGGCCGGTCCTACCACTCACTCTGTCGGATCGAGCTCCACAGAGGAAGGTCCGTCACAAAAGAAGCCACACGGATGTACCAAACACCAGATGGGGAATGGACGAGTCCCCAACATGGACGAGTATGGAAAGCATGTCGGTTCACCTCTCCAGACTGATCCACAGCACCTCCGACCTGCTGGGAGATGTCCAGGGTATGCGATCAGGTCGCATCAGCAGTTTGAATCCACGAAGAAGCGCAGACCTCTCAAATATCAGCCACAGTTGGACCGAAGACCGTGCCAAAAGAGACTGCCCCACTCAAACAGTTATGCATGCCGGGATACGGACCGAAATACCTTTGACACCAACAAACATGGAGATTCATCAGAGGTCCAAAAGGCATGAGGTAAACATGACGTTGAGAGTGATAGGAGCTGAGCTGGTGAAATCTGAGAACGATGACAAGAAGCTGACCATGCCAGACCCTCAGCCACAAAGTTCTACCTTCCAATTTGGGAACACTTCAGGGAAAATGCCAGTTGGATGTCGGAAGATGCTTCGATCCGGTCCTTCTGATGGGACAAATGTAGTCCACCACAAAATCCCTTCTCTACGAAACTCTAATTCACACAAAGCAGCTACCTTCACAGACCGGGCATCATCCCCGATTCTCACCGTGGTGGTACGCCAGCAAGTCAAGCAAAGAGAAAAAAATGGTCGTAGGAACCAGGTCCCAGATGAGCGATCATCTGTTTCGGTAGAGCCAAAATTAGACTGTGACGTTTGCTCCGGAATATCCGAATCACTGGAGAAAGCCAGTGAGATGGATAGTGCGAGCCTTAAAGACTCTGAAGCGTGCTCTCCAAGACTTTGCTCATCACCGGAGAGTAGGAATATTCATTATGAAGACAAAAGGAACGACCATTCTCAAGTCCAATGGCACTCGGACAGTCCTCACTGCATCAAATCCGTTTTTTCCCTGCCCAACTTCGTCTCTGTCAGCCAGTCCAACAGCAAAATGAATCAAACCCGGCAAAGACCGGAAGTTGTGCCTTTTTGCAACAGTGCCTCCGCTCGTTCCCCAACCGGGGACAGAATGGATGACGCGGCATCACAGACGCCGAGTGAGTGCAGCACCGACGTCCTGCTGAACACCAAACCTGTCACGTGCGTGACCGTCTGTCAGGAGAAAGTGCCGGAGGACCTTCCCATGCACAACAAGTTCACCAACTGGCCTGGCATCAGCCATCAGCGGTTAAGGGGCTCTAGTTACACCTCTAACTCGGCGGCCCCGGCTGACTTGCGATGGAGGGAGATTGAGAGGCTGCAGCAGGAGAGAGAACAAGTGATGGCGTCTGTCAACCTCAGCGCCAGTGGCACGCCTCTGACGGTGGAGCTCGCCGAGGCCAAGCTACATTACGGTCTCGGGGAGACGGATACGCTCCTCAAGATGCTGTCGCCGCAGTCCACGGGAGACCTGGAGCGTGTGACATCCAGCCCCAGCAAACACCGTAGTGATCTCAGACACCGTTTAAGCCTTGAGGGTTTGCCAGAGAGGAAGGAGGAGCACCTCAAGGTGAACCGCCGAGCTCGCAGTCTGAGCCCCGGCAAACATCACCACCTGTCACCTCAAGAAGACATCCAGCAGTTGAAGCCAGAGGTCACCAGGTACCACACAAACCGAGGCCCAGCGAGAGGCGAGGGCCCAAACCCGTCGGACATCGAGCAGCTGCTGCGCGATTACGGCCGTGCTCGTGAGGAAGCCATGACGGAGATCGCAAGGGCGCGGGAACGACTACGCGAGAGGACCGAGCAGGAAAAGAGGAGGCTTCGGCAGCTGGCTTTGTCTCCCGAGATGAAGGTACAGAATGTCTAACCTCCGCGCTCCTAGGGGGCGTTCGCATGAGCGTGACACTGGCATGTGTTGGCAGGAGAACCCCAGGCATCGGACCAGGATCAGCAACAGCACCTTATGCTCCGGATCAAGTCTGAGCTTGTCCTCTGGACCCACATCAGGCTACAACAGCAGCAACGCTCTGCAGCTGCAGCGCGGCCACGGCCCGAGTCCTCCAGGACAGGTACGACAACAACGCAAGGCGTAGGAAATGGGTGGATGGATTGTTCCATCTTTGGAAGCCAACGCAAAAATGGCATTTATAGTTTATGGTGCCACCCATTAAGGGACAGCTCTTGCTGTTGTTTTTCATTTTTCAGTTGTAAAATTATGAGAAACAAAGATAGTTAAATTGCAATAAGAAAAGCAATTTCACAAGAATAAACGTACAAAATATTGTCATTTTTGGTGTAGCAGCAAGTTGCAATATTTAGAATAAATATTATTACACGACGACGTAAAAGTTGTAGCATAGGAATGAAGTCAAAATATAAGAAGAAAAGAGAGAAGTTGATATTATGGACATAAAGTCATAAATATCAAAACAAAATGAAGATGTTTAAGAAGAAAGATGAAATGGAGGGAAAAACAGCAAGAAAGGGGAAAAAGAGCAAAGCCAGAAGTTGATGCCAGGCTCTTTCATCTCAAAGCGAAGATGCAAAAAAGAAATAAATATATATACAGTATATATGTGTAATAGATATATGCATAACTTTTTAGCGTATCTATAATAAATATCATACTGTCAAAGTTGCTTCCGTTCACTATTTAGGCCTTGCTGGAAAAAGTTTGGACACCCCCATTTTTCAACGCATTGTCAAGATCCTTGTTCTGTTTTAGTCCGCCGGGTTCCCGGGGGAAGGCCCAAAGGTGGGCGCCCGGCCTCCAGCGTGTGGTCCTCAGCGCTTCACCATACAGCAAACCTCCATTTCTGCTCAGGGTGAGTCAACGCGGCACTTTGACTTTGGTTGGCGCCTGTGGGGACTGGCGGACTCGTGGCGACTTGAACCGAAACTCGCCACTGCTTGCACGTGTGGCGTTGGCTGGAGACATAAGGAGAATGTATTCACTAATATTTTGACATAAACATGTGCCATTTTTCATAGAAATAACCCCTCACATTTTACGTCAACAAAAGCGGTCGACTTAGTATGTCTGGACCAGGACTTGATGAGTGGGTCCACATACAGTATTCCCTCGATTATGGTGGTTAATTGGTTGGGGAATCTTGCAGATAGATTAGCTTCACACAGATATCTTCCAACTGTCGCAGTACTTACAGGTAACTCCAGGCTGTCTTTGACCATCCTGAGCTGATCATTGGCTGAGCCTTTACCAACACCCTTTTTTTTGACAAAACAAAGGTACTTGGGTGTTTCAACAGCAGACACTGCTATTTTTTGGAACACCCCCTTTCAACTAATTAGCCAATTGCACAGTCTTAAGATATCTTCTAGCTGTCACAGTACTTACAGGTAACTCCAGGCTGTCTTTGCTCATCCTGAGCTGATCATTGGATAAGCCTTTGCTCAAACTTTTCACAAACTTTTCACAAAAGTGATCAGTGATGGAATGCTACACTGCTATTTTTTTTTCAACACAAACTACTGCACCTACTGGTACCTTGTTTGCCATGTAGCAATAAAAATATACTACTAACAGTACTTCATGTGGTTAGTCACATTGCACTGCTAGTATTTTCCACACTGCTGTAGAGTCAGAGAAAATAAATTACCCCGCGGGGGAGCAAAATGGCGCGGCAGACAGGGAGTGACGTTGCGGGTTCAGAGTTGAGTAGCCCAAGTTATGATGATATATTATGATGATGCTGATGATTGTGTTATTGTTATTGTCACGTATTATTGCGTAATCTACAGTACAAGCCTGCTGTTCCAGCTTTGTTTTTGTTTTGTTTTTTTCATGCTTGAAAATCCTGAATTTGGGCAAACAATCTGTGTAAAATATTTGTATTGCATATAAATATGATGCTATTATTATGTTATTGTATTCATAATTTTATCTAATTTTAACCAACTATTTAAATAAGCAATTTTTACTAAATTCTATACACATAAAGTGGAACCTATACAATCAAATATATATCATATACGTTAAATATAAACAATTCATTACAATTAATAGGTTTATTTGAAAATTAATAGTCATATTTTGTAATCATACAAAATAGTTATAATGTATTATATATAATAAAACATTTAAATATAATGTTTTCTAATTAATGTCAATATTTATTTATATCTAAATACATAGATGTCCGCCTTGAGCTTCCCGCCTCCACGTTGGAGCCCCCGGTGACCTCATCGCCTCCATCTTGCCCTCGACGACGGGCCGCCTCCTGTGGCTCCTCCTCCTCCCTCGCCACGGCCTATCAGGACGTCACATCCGGCTTGCTTGGCCGCGCCCTGGCCGAGGTAACGCGAGCGACGTCAAAGGTGACGGCAAGTGCAACACAACTATTGATTAGGAGTATGTCCACAGGTGCGACTCGCGGCCTCGGGTGACTTGAGCAGCCTTGCCAAGGGGAAGTCCTCCGCAGGCTGGAGGTGAGGGATCATTTAGAGCCACCGAGGCCTCCGTTGCTGAGATGCTTGCTTCCTGCAGACACGAGGGAGAGCGGCGAGGCGTCCACGCCTACTACCGAGCCTCCTCCGGGCCGTCCCTGCACGCATTCCTGGCCGTTGGGGAGCTGGACGCACCCCTGGAGCGCCTGTGGGGTCTGGTCCGCCAGCCGTCCAGGAGTCAGGCGTACCACCCGTGCGTGCGCACCGCATGGACTCGACCACTAGAGGGCAGCAGTCAGCTGGGTGAGCATGACCGCTATGGTTTTCGTTTACATGCCAGTAGACTAGTCTGCGTAGGAAGCTTACGTTGAAAAGTACTCCTTCCGTGGTCACGCGTGCCTGGAAGCGACGTCACGTGACCAGCATCCGGAGGCGAAATTGGCTTTTTCTTTGGATTCTTAGCACTTTTTTTTTTGTTCCGCAGCCACCTAACCTAAAAGAATGAGCAGCCGTTCCGATTTTTTGTGTTTTGATGGCTTGACTGTGGTTAGCTTCTTCTTACGCTTGAGTGGCAGTTACTGATCTCCCCTTTTGCAAGCAAAGACAGTGTTTTGCTGTTTTCCGGCGCGTGAACGGCGCTCAGCTTCCTTTTACGCTTGACACTGAAGAATCACCGTTTGTCCCGATTTTAGGTCCTAACGGTGCCTGGCTTCTTTTTACGCTTGCGTGACACTTGACAATTGTTTTTACGCCTCATTAAGAATGCTGGGCTTCTTTTTACGCTTGCGTGACACTTGACAATTGTTTTTACGCCTCATTAAGAATGCTGGGCTTCTTTTTACGCTTGCGTGACACTTGACAATTGTTTTTACGCCTCATTAAGAATGCTGGGCTTCTTTTTACGCTTGCGTGACACTTGACAATTGTTTTTACGCCTCATTAAGAATGCTGGGCTTCTTTTTACGCTTGCGTGACCATTACGCGTCATCAGGTTTCGTCGTCTGTCACGTCAAGACAGCGTTTTGCTGTTTTTAACGACCCAGTGCTTAGCTTCTTTTTGCGCTTGAGTGCGAGTGGGGAACGTTTTGGGGGGAAAAAACGGAAAGAATTGGCTGTAAAAGTGAGATGTCCGTGTTTGTGCGTGTCCAGTGTACATCCGAACAGATCCGTCCAGCTGCCAGCTGGGCCGGCCACGGGATTTCTGCTGCATCAGCACCGAGTCCAGACAGGTAACGGATCGCTTCCCGGGCCCCCAAAGCCGACGCAACGAGCCCAAAGTCACCCAACATGACGTTTGTCCGCACCGCAGGGGGACGTGCGCGTGCTGGCCATGCAGTCCGTGTTTGACGAGTCCCTGCCGCGTCCCGGCCCGGAGGCCGTCCGGGGCGAGATGAGGCCCAGCTGCTGGCTGCTGCAGCCAATCAGACGCGGCGGCCGTGAGGTGACCAGGGCGGTCTACCTCCTGCACGTATGTTTTCATTCGCACCCCCAGCTGTGTGTTACGCTCGGTAAACCGTCCCGTCCCGTCCTCCTGCAGGTCGACCTGGGAACGCCGTCGTTCCCGCCTCAGCTCCTGACCACGGTGGCCAGGATGCAAGCGGCCGTCGTCGCCGCGCTCGCCGGCTTTGCGGACACGTGAGGACACGTCAGCCGTGAGCACTTAAAACCTCGGAGACCCTTTGCGCCGGACGTCTTTCGTATTTTTAACATCGAGAGCTTTTTTATGACATGAAGGTTGACAAGGATTGCTTCCAACAATCCTAGTGCTCGTTCTCCAAAGGACAGCAAAGCTGAAAGATGACTTTATTATCCTCGCTAACCGCAAATACAAACACAAGTACTAGCCTCTGGATCTGCTCTGGAAATAGCAATAGTCTGTCCCAGGGTCAAACTGTCCCCATAGCAAGCCTTTATTAACTACATGGGATGTTTTTAGTGCAGGGGGTGTCCACAGTGCGGCCTGGGGGCCGTAGGGGGCCAGAAAAGTAAAATAACCACAGCAAAAATGGAAGAATTGGGTCAAATATTATCATAAAAAACACATTTTGTGTGAGGAAAAATAACATCGTTTTAGTAGCATAAAATTGAAGTATTAAATAAAAAAATAAGTTATCTTTGAAAAGGCGTAACTTTATGACAAACGGAAAAAGTTCTGCTTTGGGAATGAAGTCCAAAAAGTATGCAAACAAAATCCTAACATTATGGAAAGTCTAAGAAGGCTTATTATTACTGCTGGACTTACTATTGGAGAAATAAGTACAAGAAAAGAGCAGAGCTGTTGAAAAAAAGTCTCAACTGGACGGGAATAAACTTAAAAAGAAAAAGTCTTATCAGCAGTGCAGAGATGAAATATTAAAGAACAAATGTTATTTTTGTAAAAGTCATAATACAATGAAAAGCAAACCAAATCAACAAAGTTTTTGTTTTAATATTATGGGAATCCAGTCCAAATATTATGGGGGGAAAGTCATAATATTAGGAACAGAACATTTCCAAAGATTGTTTAGGAGGACTATTTCAATATTTGGAGAATTAAAAAGAAACAGCAGCAAAAAAAACGTGAAAGTACTGCGTGTATGTACAGCAGTGTAGAAACTACTAGCAGTGCAAGGTGACTAACCAGATGAAGTACTGTTAGTAGTATATTTTTTATTGCTACATGGCAAACAAGGTACCAGTAGGTGCAGTAGTTTGTGTTAAAAAAAATAGAAGACAGCCTGGAGTTACCTGTAAGTACTGGGACAGTTAGAAGATATCTTAAGCCTGTGCAATTGGCCAATTAGTAGAAAGGGGGTGTTCCAAAAAATTGCAGTGTCTGCCGTTGAAACACCCAAGTACCTGGCCCCTGCTGGGGAAAGTTTGGACACCCCTAACCCCTCGGCCGGAATTGCAGGGTTCCACCGTATTGCGTGTCGCAGCAAAACGACATTTCTATGCTTTGTAGAGAAGAGCAAGCAAGTTTGGAGACACGTACGCCGTGCCGTCCCATGAGAGGGCGTGTCCAAACTTTGGATTGGGGGTTTGTTGTGAAGGGTTAGTGACTACTGAACTGCGTCATCGTCGTGTTCCTTTTATTCTGATTGTTGTGATACTTTAGCCCTCGCGACCGCTTGCATTTGCGATGCTTTTTCAAATCTTTTGTCTTAACTATGCAAACGTGATATAAAGTTCTCATTGGAAAACCAAAGAAAATATATTTTTGTCATGACTGTTGTACAGCTATATATTTTTGCCTGTTATTTATGTTTTTTACATACAAATAAGGTGCATCTCAGCGAACGGCTACTAAGAAAAACGTAAAAAATCATCCCCGCTGTCTAAAAAGTCGACAAAAATGGGTTTGCAAGAATAAAGTCAAAATATTATGAGGAAAAAATAGCAGTTTTGCAAGGAGCGCGTAATGTTGCGAGTAAAAAGTTGAAATATTAAGGAAAAAAGAGGGTTTTTTTAAAAGTCGTAAAAAAAAGCATAAATTGCCGATTTTTTTTGTGGAAAAAGTTCTAATCTTATGGGAATAAACTCAAGATATTCTGGGAATGACATCATATTATGGAAAGACAATTGACAAAGATTGTTTGAGAAGACAATTTAAATATTTGTATTAAAAAAAATTCCAAGAAGAAAGTGGAAATAGCCAGAAAGCTAAAAAAAAACAGCAACAATGCAGAAATGGAAAAAAATATCATTTTATGAGAGTAAAATCAGATAAATGAACCAAAAGTCCAAGTAAAAATTGTATTTATTGTACAAGTCTTGCTTTCACTTCAAGCTTTCCAAAGTGCAGCCTGGGGGCCACTTTTTTTATTTTTTTATTGTCCCGCGACACATTCTAAATATATCCTTTAACAAGAAAACTAAAAAAAAACACAATTTCCTTTTATTATTAGACCAAAGTCATCATTTTACAAGCAAAACCTCACAAAAAAACGACCACCACTCCTGATAATAAAAATGTCATTTTAGTAAGAAGCTCTTTGATTTCAGGAGTTCAGTTCCGTTTTGCCAATTTCACAGATTGACTCTTTAATTTTTATAAAAATATATCCATAAAAAAAAACTCATGACTGTTTTGTGGTTGCCGGCGGCCTGTTATGAATCAAAAACGTGCACGTTTGACATATTTTTGGCCTAAATGTAGTATTTTCAAGAGTGAAGTAAAGGAAGCGCAATAGAAAAACGAGGCGTTCAAATACACGCCGTTATGCAGCATTCCACGCCGGGTGTCAGTAATCTCACCTTGATGAGACGAAAACCATCGCAGGAAGTTCTCGGTGGCAAATGACAAACTTTATGAGGGTCGGTGGAGGAAATCCGGTCCAGATTAGAGAAGTCCAGGTCCTGTGGTTTTTCCAAGTGGACCAGGTCTAGTGTACCGCATTTCCACAAACTGAATAATAATCACTAACCAGAAAGTGGGCTTGTGTGTACATCAATCCTGCCCAACACTGACAGGTCTGGGTACAGTCTTCAAACTGGACCAGGTCCTGCTGAAAACACAGCAAAATGTGCCTTTGTTGCATTTTCATAAGTACGTAGCATAAAGCTATCGCTCATCAGGAAGTGCCTGTATGAATCTGCAGGGTCTCTAGAGTAATCAAGTCCAGATTCGAGAAATCCAGGTCCAGTGGTTTTTGAACTGGACCAGGTCGGATACGGTACAACGTGTAAAGGTGACTATAGGGGTGTTATTTCATGTCTAGGGGGCTCTAATGATGTTAAAACTGCATTTGGAAGGTTGTAAACCATGCTTTAACTTTGAAAATATTCCATTTATGAGCAAGGAATCCTGAACTTTGTGGAGATTCACTTATCACAGTCCAGTCTGGAACCAGTTTATCAACAATTTTTCCCTGAAAGTGCAGAATATACAGCTTTTTTGAGTTGAGCTACTGAGCTAAAGGAACCTTTCAAAGATGTTCTATTTTATTGAGATGCACCTGCGAGTACGTTTTAAACATCAAGCTTTGCTGTTTTCTACAAGGCTGTTACACGGCCGCGTTTGGGATTGATTAAAAAGTATATGTTTTAAAAGTGTCTCTTTTTTTGTGTGTTGGTGGGATTTTTTTATGAAATATTTTACAAGAATAACATGAAAATATGAAGAGGAAAAAGTGTAATTTTACGAAAATAAACCTGTAATATTATAAATGTCATGTTAGTAGCGTAGAATTTAAATATTAAAAAAATATATATTTAAAATTAAAATTTATTTATTTAAATTAAAAAAAGTAAATATTAAAAAAAGTATACTGTGATGGGAATAAAGTCAAACTATCAAGGGTCTAATGTCACATTATTCCAAAAAACAAAAAAAAAATACAAAGAATTTTTTAGACAATTGAAATATTTCAAAGATATTCTATTTTATTGCGATGCCCTGCATGTGAACTTTTTCTGCTTAGTTGTCACATGACCGTGTTTGTGATTTTTTTTTTTTAAAGGTTTTTTTCCGCGAGTTTGTTTGTGTGAAATTTCTAAAAATACATCAAACTAAAAGTAAAAACTTGTATGAGGGCAACATCGGGGAAAAACTATCCGAATTTTTGAGAATCAAGTCGTAGATTTGCCCCAAACAAAAAGGATGTTAAGAGAATAAAATCGTACGTGTACAAGAAAAAAAGCTGTACATTTGTGAGAAAAGTTGTATATTTACTAGAATAAAAACTGTAAAACATTACCAGGATTTTAGCGCATTTAACAGTATAATTTCACAGTACAATACCGTAATCATATTACAAGAAATAACTGTGAAATGTACAGTACTCTTGTATTTGGAACTTTCACAGCAAGGTTATCCAAATCTGCTGTACTATCACAGTAATTAACTGTAAAAAAAAAAAA
>QODF01000176.1:608004-643355 GCA_024372805.1 Oostethus manadensis
GAGAGACACTTAGCTAGGTGCTATGTAGCTAACGTTAGCTAAGCAGCTATTTGCCTATGGTGCTTAGCCACTACATCTTGAATGATTCCACAATGTTCTACTGTGTAGTTATCAGGTTCCAGGAGGCCCTAAACAACAGAGGCAGCACAATTCTACGGTTCTTCCAGCACCATGACCATCATGATGGCTTCAAGGAGGTCCTGACGCTTGAATTAGGGCTCCATGTGTCCTCCCGCTGCTGTTGGACTACTTGAAGGAGCCAAGACAACAGTCTAGCTGAAGGATGATGTAAGTTATGAAAATAGAAAAATTACTTTAGAAGGGAACAAGACTACAGTGGAGCTACCAAGCGCACCCTGCCTGGTGGTCCGAGGATTTCATGTTGATGCTTCTAGCTGCTAGGAAGAAACCACACACTGCCTTTCATGGGAAAAAAGGGTTCATTTCAGGCGATATCATGAAGCCATCTGCTCCGGACTGAGACAAGGAGTCATGGGTCCACACCCAAACTTTGTTCACGGTGTAGCTGCAGTGTGTGCAAACGACTACGTTATTCAGTCTGTGAATGCAACACCAAAGCGTTCGATTGTAGCTGTTAGCATTAGCATTCAAGTTCTGTTACTGAGCAGCTACTGTAACAAACTAAGTGGAGTTTATTTCATTTGATTGGTCTCCATTCCACTCGTTTGCTTTCTCCATTTCACCAAACGTCTTCAAGCCACAAGCCCGCCGAGTCCTTTCCTGCAACCTGGAGCCGGGTTGCTCACGGGTCTTGTTGGTAGCGGCGTACCCCGGGAGCTGTCTGTTTAGCAGCCGAAGATGCTCCGGTATGAGTACAGCGGTCTGCGCCTTTATCTTGTTTGAGGCACAAGAACACGTGCAGCACGGCACGTGGAGGATAGTGATTGTATTTCCTCATGTTGATATCATGACGTCGTATATTTTCAAAAATGTGAACAGTAATAAAGATGGCAAATTCAGCGTTGTTGTCATTGTTTTGTACTCATCGGGTGCGGTGGCGAGTTCACAGTTAGCGTGTCGCATTTACAGGAGTGCGGCGTTGGAATATTTGCAGTAAATCGACAAAACGCACGCATTCTAATCCAAACCCTCATTAAGTGTAAAATCTCTGCTGTGGAATTGCAGCACGTTGCTGTAACGCAAAAGTCACGCAACGATTAGCCAGTAATTTACTGTGAATGTATTTGTATTATTTATTATTTGTACATTTATGAACAAATACAATTATGAGAAACAACGTCTCCAATTTATGACGCAAGAGTTGTACATTTGAGAAAAGCCGTCGTATTAGCAGAGTAACGCCGGGAATTAACGAGAACATCGAAATAAAGTTGGAATTTCTTGTAATATTCCGTCCTGCTTTTTCCCCGTGTTGGTGTGCAGTTTTCTTCGATGTTTTTGTACCGTTTTTACTCCATTTTCTAAGTGTTTGGTCCTGGTGCACCCAAAGAAGCATCTGTGTTGTGTGAGGGGGTCTTTTAGTTCCGGTGTGGGTCCCTGAAGGTGACATTGCCCCCGAGGGGTGGGTAGGTGGGTGTCGACCCCCAGTGCGCGCGGGGTGGAGTCCGTGCATGCGGCACTTGGCGTGCCGTTTTTGTCCAGCCGTCAGCTTGCATCGGGAATGTGCACCAGCGCCCCCCTCACCCGCTCAATGCGCCCTCTTTTTATTTTTAACCCGGCAGGGCGGGTCGGTGGGCCGTCTGCCTGTCGGGAATGAGCGCGGAGTCCGCAGACGACGGCCGCCCTCCCACCGTGCCGGAGTGGGACCCCGTTGCGTCCACGGGACCTTAAAGTGACCCCCGGCTGGCACGAGGGACTCCAATCGGACGGACTGGATCAAAAAAAGTGAGTGTCGACTTAAAAGGGCACGTTTGTCAATGAAGTTCTTTATGGGTACGCATCGACGTCAACACGCTTGACGGTCGTTGGGTTGACCTTTTAAGTCTCGTGAGCGACGTTGTTTGGCGGCGCGCGCGCGCGTGCAGGCCGCAGCCAGGCGCACGAGGGACTTTCACGCGCCCCGACGCGCTCAGCAACGTCACAGAAGAAGACGCTCGTCACGCGCGCAGGGCGCTGGAAGCGACGCACATGTGTGAGAACAACACGCCGCTTTGTCCCCCCGACGAGCACTGACCGTGAGTATCGTGGGTTGAAAAAAGGCCAACACGAGCATCTCGATGAATTGCAATGTCTTTGAAAAGTGGGTTACAGTAGCGGAGTTGGGCTCCAAAAACGGACCTGTTCGCAGAATGTGTTTATTTCTGTAATAGTTTCGGTGAGTCATAAATAATAGGCTAAATCATTCCGATGTAATATAAACTGTCATTTGGATGACTGAAAAGATGCAACAATCATGGAGATGAAAGCTGATAACTTCCATTGCTTTCTAAACTTCTTCCACCATATTTGAATTTATTGAGCTTTTTTTTTTTTACGCGGTGAGTCCTGAGGAGCATATAGACGATCTTTGGCTGCTTTTACAGCTGGTCCTAAAACAGCAAAGGTCTCCTATAGAGGAGCTTGGACTAGCCATTTTCATGTTGGTCCTACAGAGTGCTCCTGTCATATTGAAGATCTTTGACTACACAAGCAGAGGGCTCTTGACATACATTAGTGTTCCAAATAATGGCAGTCTAACCAGATGGAGTACTCCTATTGTATATTTTTATTGCTACATGGCAAGCAAGTACAACCAGCAGGTGCAGTAGATTCTCAGAATATAAACCGGATGTTCGCGCTCTTACGGCTGTGCAGTTGGCCAATTAGTTGAAAGGGGTGTGTTCAAAAAAATAGCAGTGTGGCATTCAATCAGTGATCGATTTAGCGAAAACATCAGGTGTGAATCAGGTGGATTTAAGGATGAAAGCAGCACTTGTTGAACTTCATTTCTCATTCAAAGCCTGAGGAAAATGGCTCCTTCAAGACATTGTTCAGATGAACAGCAGACTTTGATTCAAATGTTGACTGGTGAGGGGAAAACTTATGAAAAGGTGCAAAAGCTGTATGGCTGTTCAAAGGCAATGTGGCGTTACCTGTAAGTACTGTGACAGTTGGAAGACGTCTGTTTGACGCTAATCTGTTGCCCGCAAAATCCCTCTGTTAAAAAAAGGCATGTGCAGAAGAGGTTACAATTTGCCAAAGAGCACATCAACTGGCCTAAAGAGAAACGGAGGAACATTTTGTGGACTGATGAGTCAAATTGTTCTTTTTGGGTTCAAGGGCTACAGACAAACTCCGAATTGAAGCCACAGTACACGGTGAAGACAGTGAAGCATCATGACATGGGCGTGTTTCTCCTACTATTTATCCCATAGCAGGGATCATGGATCAGTTTGCATATGTCAGAATACTTGAAGAGGTCATGTTGTTGGAGGGGCCAGCCCAACCCCCGGACCTTCATCCAATGGAGAACTTGTGGGCTGACATCAAAAATGCTGTTTGTGAAGCAAACGCAAGAAATGTTGATGAGTTGTGGAATGTTGTTGAAGAATGTTGGGGTGGAAGACCAGCTGAGGTGTTGAGTCCACGCCACACAGATGTGAAGCACTTCTAAAAAACTAAATATTAGTTAAGTCAATCCAAGGGTTGACAAATCCTCCAAACCAAAAATGCTGGCTCTTGTTTGTTTTCTGAGAATCTACTGCCCCTACTGGTAACATTTTGCCATGTAGTAGTAGAAAAAAACTAATAGGTACTTCATCTGGTTGCTGTTATTTTCAGCACTACTGATGATGTTTAGTGTGTGGAGAGGATGAGAAGTTCCCTTTCATTCCCCTTAAAAGGACTCCTGCTTCCAGCAGAGACAAGAGTAACGTAAACAGTCCAGGAATAGTTGAAGCTCCGCCGTTCCTCAAGGTGTCTCCTTGCCAGGTCGCTGAAGAACAAGGAACCTGTTTTCGTATCTTGATGGAATTTGTGTTTTTTTCCCACCCTTTTTGTTTTTATTTTTATTTTATTTTGTTGAGTGTGTCATTGTAAAGTCTGGAGGAGTTTTTGTTTATGTCAGTGGAATTGCAGGCCTCCCTCTTCCTCCTCCTCTTCTTCTTCAGTGCAGTTGTTGCAGCTTGAGTTGCATGCAGAATGCAGCGGGTCACACACGCTGGCCTCACCCGTCTCTCGTTTCATCGTCCGCATCACAGCGCAACGTTCAATACGCTCTCCGGAACCTTCACGGCCATCTTTGTCCACGGCGGACCGGGCCTTCGAGTCCCGGTCCGCCGTGTTCTTCTACTTGTTGTACATTTTTTTAAAAACAGCAGAGGGACCCTGACATGTAGAGGATCTTTGACTGTTGTGTGCATTTTTAAAAACAGCTGAGCGCTCCTATCATATAGTGGATCTTTGGCTAGTGTTTCTTATTTGGCTGGTTTTTGTTTTTAAAAACAGTAGAGGACCCTTCACATATAAAAGATCTTTGACTGGCATTTTTGCAGTTGGTCCATAAAACCAGTAGAGTAATCTTGTCATATAGAGGATCTTTGACTAGTGGTGGTACTACGTTCCTATCAAGGATCTTTAACTTGTGTTTTTGCAGTTGGTTATTAAAAACAGCAGATTTCTCCTGTCTTATAGAGGATCTTTCACTTGCATTTTTACAATACATACATAAAAAGAGCAGATCATTTTTGATTGTTTTGTGGGTTCTTGAAAACAGTACGGCACACCTGTTATATAAAGGATCTTTGACTGTTTTTTCCTCCATAGGGAGTGAAAAAGAGCAGAGCGCTCCTGTTATATAGACGATCTTTGACTTGCGTTTTTGAGGCTCTTTAAAGGATCTTTTCTTCTGCCGGTTTGGCCTTGGTGGAGGTCTACGCTGTACTGGATGAGGGATTAGTTTAGATTGATGATGGAAGTTTGTCGTTCTGCTGTTATTGGTCGTTTTAGAAGTGGGGGGTTCCCCCCACATTGACAGTTTCACAGTTAGTCCGGTCCAGGTTGTGTGTGTGCGTGAAGCCGATAAGGACAACCCCCGTGGTGGGTGGCGCTCCCATGGACCCCCCCTCCACCTCTAGGTGGTTGATAAGGTCCCTGTGGACATGTGATAGCGAGCAGGAGGGGGGAAACCTGAAGGAGGAGTCATTCAACATCACTGGGGGCCTCTTTAGTACTACTCTATAGACCCCTCAGCCCCCACCCCACGGTCACTATATAAAAACACGCTGGGCCTGCCCCCCAGTAGCTGTTTTGGGGTATTTTCACCTCCCACCGCTGCTGTAAAAGTGTGGCGTTCAGTCCAGGATGTCGTGCCACCCCCAGCCCCCCAACCCCCACCCCCACATATACATGATAAGAGAGCTATGTCGTACTCAGATAGAGCTATCGGCAACGTTTGCCCTCAACCCGCCATTCCGCGCTAAGAATGAACACGCGTGGGCTGGGGGGGGCGGAGGGGGGCGGTACTGTCAGAGTGACAAAATGGAGGCACGGGACGCCGTGTGAACGTACGCCACTGTCGCCACGGTAACTCTTTGAAAGACGCTTTGTTTACTGTCAAGTGTAAAAACACGTCTGCTTTGGTGCTTCACGTCTGTTTACACTTTGAATGGAAATTAGGAACATGAATAAGTAAGATACTTGTCTTTTTTCTTTTTACAGCACTGGACTTCTTTTTACGCTTGCATGAAAGTTGGAAATGTCAGAAAGTAACATTCCTAATGTCTGTTTTTACAGCGCTTGACTTCTTTTTACGCTTGTATGACAGGATTGTTTTAAGTAACATACTTATATTTACTTACAGCTTAGCTAAGCTTCTTTTTACACTTGTATTGTAATAAGTAACATACTTCTATTTACTTACAGCTTAGCTAAGCTTCTTTTTACGCTTGTATTGTAATAAGTAACATACTTATATTTACTTACAGCTTAGCTAAGCTTCTTTTTACGCTTTAACAGGCATAAAAATTTCTTAAACTTCTTTTTGCACTTAAATGCCGTTTATGCCATTAAATGACATTTAACACACGACCAAGCGTTTTCTTGTTTGTACAGGGCTTCACTTATTTTTACACTTTCCATTTTATGCCTTAAACCACGGGTGTCCAACATTTGCAGCTCACGGCGGTTTTTGGGTTTTTTTTAGTGGCCCACGGCACATTTTAAAAATATGATTTAACTAAAAAAACAAACAAAAAAAATTCAATAAAATCAAGACATTAAGAGAAAGCAGTATTTTAACAAAAACGTAATTTGATGAGCATAAGGTAATATTGTGAAGAAAAAGAACATTGTAGAGCATAAAGTTGACTTATTTAAAAAAAGACCGAGCAAAAAGTTAGGGTTAAAAAAGTGAAATATTAGGGGAACAGTCATAATTACCAGAAGAAAATGTATGAAAAAAAAAAAAACATAAGTGGGAGACAAACAGCTGCAATATTATAATGATAAATTAAAAAATTTGAAGAAAAATGTCATTTTAGAAGCATCAAGTTCAAATATAAAAAAACAAACAGAAAATTGGTTTTGTGAAAAGTCAAAATAAATAGTCATAATTAGAATTGTACTCATAATAAACTCGTAATGTTATGAGTAGTACAGTAGTGTGCATTATTTATTTATGCTATTAGTAGCATAGAGTTGGAATATGAAAAACATTTTCGTTTTGAAGTTGTCATATGATGAGAACCCTACAAAGAAACTAAAGTTGTTGTTTTGGGTTGGGGGGAAAAGTTGAAATATTCCATGAATAAAGTCATAACCTGACAAAAAGAACATTTACGCAGAAGAAAGTTGTAAAACTATAGCAACAATGGTGGCAAAGAGTGAAGTTTATGAATAAGAATGTTTTTTATCCGCTCTTTATGATCCAAAAGGTGTTAGCATATCTACATGCGTTACAAAATATCAAATTTGGCATCCTTTATTTTTCACCATGTGGCCCTCGCCAGAGGGAAGAACCTTTGGGCACCCCCACCATGACACCTTTACAGTGAAACTGAGCGTAACTCGTCCCTAAAGAGAATCCCTCGTAACGTGTTTTGCGTCCTTCTCTCTTCCAGACCACAACCAGGACAGGAATCTTCTACTCATCTCAAGAGGAGCACCCCCAGGGAACCGGCGTGTCCAGCGCCATGACTTCCACCACAGACTTCGACAATGTGGAGATCACGCAGCAGTACAGCCACGTCAACACGCGCTTTGAGCTGCCCGACGAGGAGCTGGACAACGACAACAGCTCGGCCAGACTCTTTGAGCGCTCTCGGATCAAGGCCCTCGCAGGTGGGTGCGCCGCCTTTGTGTGTGTGTGTGTGTGAGCAGCTGAGCCGTGACACCGCCACCCGGCTAGGATCCCTCGCCCGTTCCCGGAATGATTCCTCGCCGTCTGACGGGCGGGGACAGCTGCCGCTCGTAGCTCACACAGACGGATCTTTGTGGAATTCTCTGCCTTAAGCCCGCAAACGCCTGTGTCCCAACCAGGCTTTTAAAATAGAAGGGCGGGGGGCGGGGGCTGTGGGCGGGGGTGTCACCAGGTGGGAAACGTTAGCACAGCCTTTTAATGAGATCCAATGCAAGACCTCCGTCTTTACTCAGACAACAGTGCCCGGTTTTGTGTGATTAATTGGTCTGTGTTTACTATTTTTGCTAGAATTTCTAAGCTAGGTGAAAAATCAATCATCAACAAACCCCACGGAGTCCTACCTCATATTCGAGGCCCAAATTAGTGCATTGCAAATCTAAAATATTTTGTCCATATGTCTTCAAATGATGACAAAATAGCCCAAAAACTCTGGGGGGGTGGTTTGTTAAACACACCTTTCAACTGATTGGCCAATTGCACAGCCTTAAGAACGTGCATATCATGAATGCTGGGGCTTGTTTGTTTTCTGAGAATCTACTGCACCTACTGGTAACTTGTTTGCCATGTAGCAATAACAATATACTAATAACAGTACTTCATGTGCTTGGTCACATTGGACTGCTATTATTTAGAATTCTACTGTAGCTGATGTGAGGGCGCCCCAAATCAAACGACGAGAAAAAGACCTGAAAACACGTCCCCAATCCCCGCCTCCTCTTCAGTCACTTACATCCTGTTGTCTCGTCTAGCCAGTTGGTAGCCACGCAGAGACGTGCCAAGGTCAAAGTTAACAAGTAACTTTATTCATTATTACAATAAGTCAAGAAAAAACAAAAGCAGAGTGAGAAGACCCCTTTGAAACTGCTAGCTTTATTATTATTGTTATTATTATTATTAAAGAGCCGGTGTTCTAAAATAAACAGGAAGTTGGCCATTTTGGTTTCTGGCGGTGATTTTAGGGCTGTATTTTAGTCTAGTCCTGGTACTTCGACCTAATGAGCCCGGATGAAAATCACGGATACGAGTCAGACGGACGATGTTATGTCCCGAAGGATTTGAGGGTGTTTTGTAAGATGTGGGCGGGGCATGGCAACGAACTTTGATGATCAATCAGACAATTGGATTCTAAACTGTAAACATAAATAACTCAGTTTTACCAAATATGTTATTTGCCCCCATAGATCTTGGCAGGTGTAACACGCACACCACCAAAACCCTTTTTGTCTGATTATCTCCAAACTTAACAGTTTATGAATATTGTAAAAAAAAAATAAAATAAATCAACTCCCAACCTACCCCATCAAGTCATTCCTCATATTCCTGGCCTTTCCAGATGTGTAGACTTAATGTGATCATGTTTTTTACGGTCAAATGACTTTTTTGGATCAAATAGAACCAAAGCAGAAAAGCTCAATTTGAAGTGGACCAAGTTAGAAAATGAAAGATATCACCTTGCGTCCTTTCTTCCAGGGAGCTGCTCTTTTTCCCGGTATCTCTCGCCGTGTCTTTGTCAGGGTCGATATCTGCGGCATGAGTGCTGCTGTAATGTAATCAGCCTTCCAACACTGAGGTAGACCCGCAGGGAGACGAGGATGAGGAAGATCTGCTTCATTTCCTTAAAGGGGAAGTAAAATAAAAAGGACATATCACCTGGCCACTTGTTGCTAGGCAGAATTCACAGGACTGTCATCCCATTAGCCAATGAGAATACCAGAAAGGAAAAAGAATCTGGCGTTTGAAACGGAAGGAAATGTTTAGAAATGTGGTGCAGGCCGACGAAGCCCTCGTGCCGCCTGAGAGTGGCGGCATCATCGCAGAGGAGGAGGAAGAGGAGAGGGGGGCGGGGTGGTGGGCGGGCGGTTGCCAGGAGAAGCCACCAGACGGGAGGTGGAGAGGAGGACAGAGCAGCGGGAGATGGAGGAGAGGAGAAACGTGGAGTGCTGAGCTCAACTCTACAGAAGCGGTTGTTTTTAGGGGTTCGGTGGTTGAAGATGAGCAGCCCTTGCCTGCTCCGGGCCGCCCCCATCAGCCAACCTCGACTCAGGGAGGTCAGAATCAGCCTGAAGTCTGGAAGTAGGGAGAACACGTCCAGAATCCAGGATGCCACCAGTCGGGACTACCCCACGGCGCATCACGAGGCCCCTCTGCGGTTCGGGGTGAGCGCCACCCGCAGCAGGAGCACCCCACCGGGGCACCGTGCCCTCAAACATGACACCAAGAAGGCCCCGAGGGGCGGCAGCAAGCAGAAAGAGCATCACTTGGAGAAAAACGGCACCCTCCTGCTGCATGTGCCGCTCTCTCTACCGGGAATCTCCCCCATCTCGTCGCTTTCATCATCCACCTACACCCCCGGGCGTCAGCGCCTTTCTCCGGGTCCCCGCGCCACAGTTCACCCATCCCCCTCTTCGTCCTCTTCCTCGTCCGCCCGAAGCATGAAACGGGCGCGTTGGCTGAGCACCAGCGCCTCCAACATCTACTTCAACTCCATCCTGGATGGACGCTTCAGGCAGCTGCAAGGTACACGGACGGTGGGGCCCTGGGGGGCGGCCACGTGTCAAGCCCGCCTACCCACTGTGGCTCTTTCTCTTGCATGTATTAGGTAGTCATTTATTTATTTGGAGGACGTTGTGGCATTGCCCCAGTTGTTCCATGATTTGCCCTTAAATTATTCATAACCTCATCGCCTTAAAAAAAGGGGGCGGGGGTTGGCATGTTTTTTTCCGAAGCCGTTCATGGCAGGCGAATGTGCTTCTTTTCATGCTGCATTTATTCTTCCTGCCGGAGTTTTAAAAAGCTCTCACTGGCAACTTTGCTGTCACTGTGCATCTGCGTTAGCTCGCGGGATGCTACCCAGTGCCCCCCATGACAGCAGTGCATTAGTGGGGAGGATAACATTAAACGGATGCTCTCAGGCATCGACTCGTTACGTCTGTCAAAAGTTAGACATGACTTACAAACGGGGGAGGGGTTGGGCTGGTGGAAAAATATGGCCATGGACTTTTTGTTTAGAGCACGTAAATTTGCAAACATACTTGTTGCTGTGAGAAGATGTTTATATTACAAGTAAAATGCTTTACAGCCTTGTCGCTATCTTGGAATAGTTTAGAAGACATTATGTAACCCAAGACATGACTTACTTCACATGACTGTTCTGTGGCGACTTTGACGTCATTCTTTTTGGTTTGCACGGGTGCAATAGCATCCTTTTTCCAAATGCAATTATACCGTACCTTTAAGCCAATGCTTCTTGTAAAGGTGTTCCTCCAAGCAGTCATCAGTGAAAGAATCACTGCAACAAACAGAACTCCAGGTGGGCGTCCATCTGTCTCTTGTTCTCGGGCTTGATTTGTCAATTGTTATATACCTTGTTCTTTTGTAAAACAAAACAAACGTACGGTATCGCAGGGATTAACATCCAGCAGCAACACGACGTTTTTGATTAAAACAAGTGTCATTTTTGCAAAAATCAGCGTCGGCTTTCAGAACTCAAAAAATGTAGAAAATAATTATGGATAACAAATGTAAGCAATGTTGATAAATCATGTCAGGGACCCTTTAAAGATTGCCAAAACCCCGCAAATGCTCAGGAGCCTGAAAATTGTTAAGAATATTTCAGGATGGTGGGGTGGCCATTTTTCATAGAGCATAGAAAACCCGTTTATGACATTCTAAATATGCCTTTTGACATTATTAGAGCCATCTAGACATGAAATAACATCCCTATAGTCACCTTTCCACTCCCTATTACCCAGTATAACAGACATATTGTACATAATAAGAAATATAAGACATACAAATCATAAATAAGACATAATATAAACCAGTTGTGTTCAAAGTGTGGCCGTTCAGATGTGTTTTTTTTTTATTGGCCTGTCCCACATTCTAAAAATATAATTGAAAAATCCTAATTTTATACATACCATTATATTTTAATACATGATTATGAAAAATATGCACACAAATGCAAATTGTATTTCATAATGATGAATGCACTTAGCTGTCTTAGGTATTATTTTACTTATTTTATTCAAGTATTAAAATAACAATGTATTGTTTTTTTAGACACAATTTTCTTTGTTTTGATGGAAAAATCAGAAGTAATTTTACAAGAATAAAGTCAAAATATTAAGAGAACAAAATAATTTAATGAGAAGAAATTGTAATTTTACAAAAAATAACATTTTAGAAGCATAACGTTGAAATGATATAAAAAGACATTTTTTAAGTTGTATTATGGGAAACAAAACAAATATATAATTTTTGTAAAATTAGATTGCAGATAAAGTTAGAATATTTCAGGAATAAAGTCAAAATATTATGGGAATCAAGTCATAATTACAAGAAGAAAGTTGAAATAGTTGGAAAATAACAACAGCAGCAGCAGGAAAGTGACAATTTAATGCAAAAATAAAGTCAAAACATTTCTAACAAGAAAAAAAAATCACAATTTTGCTAGAATAAACTTGTAATATGAGGAAAAATTGTTTTAATAGCACTTTAAAGAAAAAATGTTTTTAGAGGTCATTTTAGAGGTCATTTTAGAGGTCATTAAAGTCATAAGAAAATCTACAAAGATTATTTTTTAAAAAAAGTTGAATTATTGAGCAAAATTGAAAATAATAATCTTTTTCACTTTATCACAAATCTTTTTTTCAGAATCAGAATCAGAATCAGAAAAACTTTATTGCCATTGTAAGTGAACAATTCATAAACTAGGAACTTTCTTTGGCGACTCAGTGCAACGTAGAATTCTAAGGAAACATAGAGTATTAAATAAACATAGAACTAACTAAACATAGAACCCTGAGTAAAAAGTTGAAATCACTGATAAGTAAAGGAAATCACTGATAAGTAAAGTTTCTTGAAATATATCAAACTTGTCGGCATATCTCACAAAATATCAAAGTTACATCCTTTGGGTTTTTACTAAGTGGCCCTTGCTGGAAAAAAGAGTGGTTAGCATTCGGAAGAGTTCCTGCAGGGGCTGTATAGTATAGTGTACCATTACTGACCCCTAGGGACCAACATAGAATACTACACATCAACCACGTGTTTGATGCGTCTTCGGAATGCCGTCTTTTTGTATTTTACTTCATTTGGCCATTTTATATTACATATTACATAATATTACAACTTTTTAAAGTATTTCTTCATAATATTTCAACTTTGTTATTAAAATGAGGTTGTTTTTCCGTTATTCTCAGAAGGTTGACATTTTCTCATAACATTTCTTTTTCTCCTAAAATTTTGACTTTATTCTTGTAAACTTACTTCTGGTTTTTCCATCTCTGCTGCTGAAAAAAATGAATTCAAATACTCGAATGATGTAAATAACAATATTGAGTCATACATTCATTGCTATGAAATTAAATCCAAAGCAAATTGGGTGGAAAATGTGCAAAAAAATTAATTGACGTTATCCGACAGCCATTATTTAGCTAGTTATTGTATTGATCATATACTGTATTATTCCATCCATCCATTTTCCTCCGCTTATCCGGGTCCGGGTCGCGGGGGCAGCAGCTTCAGTAGGGAAGTCCAGACTTCCCGGTCTCCACAACCTCTTCCAGCTCCTTCGGGAGGACACCAAGGTGTTCCCAGGCCAGCTGTGAGACATAGTCCCTCCAGCGTGTCCTAGGTCTTCCCGGGGACCTTCTCCCGACCGGGCATGACCGAAACACCTCACCAGGGAGGCGCCCGGGAGGCATCCGGACTAGATGCCCGAGCCACCTCAACTGGCTCCTCTCCATGTGAAGGAGCAGCGGCTCTACTCTGAGCTCCTCCCGGATGGCCGAGCTCCTCACCCTCACCATACTGTATTATTATATTACTGAATTAATCGCATGCCATTAGACTGGCTTTATTTAGCTAGTTCTTGTATTAATCATATATTAATTTCATGCAAAGGTCGTGCCCATGTGCATGACGGACTGAAGGACGGGGATCTGCTGGACATGTCTGGGTTCAGCATTCCCCCCCCAAGCGAACCACAGCTCACCCGCACTCGTGCAGCCCCGTACCAGTTGCATTTTTCGCGTCTCGCACGGGAGGTTGTCGTAGGGAGAGTCATGTGGCGGACGCGTGTAGGCCGCGCTCGATGTCGAGTCCGGCGTGAGCTGACGGTGGCAAAAAAAAGAAGTAGGCAGTGTGGCGGCGTTCGTGCGCAAAAGTACCTGAAAGAACAAGGAAAATCCATCAGCATGAATAAATCATGGCCGCCTTTAAGTTAGGGAAACAGACGAGTGTTTAGTCACTCTCAGGCTCATGTGGAATAAAACAAACAGGAGGGGTCAAGGGTCAGTACAAGAAAGCTGCAGTCCAGACAGTGAAAGTACAATCTAAAAACCAGAACTTGCATCGTTAGAGTATCTAAACACCACAATCTTGTGTGCAGTAGTCTTTGGACTAGTATAGCACAATATTTTGTACCCTAAATTGGATTTGCCCGGGCAAGACTTGTTATTTTCTAGTACTTTAGCTCGTAGCTACCTACCTAGCTAGCTAGCTAGCTACGGTCTCAAGAACAAATTCAGCTGGAAGTCAATCAAGCCAAATAAACAAACACAAAGATGGAATATTTATTGCAATGTTTTTGTAAAACCCTCCATTTAAATTGCACGCAAAACGAGTTATGTTTAAGAATCGTTTTCTATCACAGCTAGCAAAGCTCGAACGTAAGAACGTAGCAACTGGAATCCAGTCAAGCTAAGTAGCACAAGCAAAGATTGGATAAATATTGTCAAATATGGAATAAACCGCTCAGGCGAGGCCTGCGTAAGTTTTACTTTGCTCACAGCTAGCTAGCTACGCTCTCCAGAACAGCAACTGGCTTTCAGTCAAGCCAAAGACTGGGTGAATATTAGCTTTTTTTAAAAGTATTTTAGATGCTAATTGTAGTTATTTAGATCACGGCTAGCTGGCTAACCCGAATTCAATCAAGCCTCAGGATACAAAGATCGGCTAAATATCGCAATATTTCGTAACACCAGGCAAGTAAATGGTTCGGAAAAGGCTTATGTACCAAAACTTGAGGGCTATTGTTAGCATTTGTCTTGGTTTTTTTAGCTGTTTTTTTTAGCTCACAGCTAGCCAGCTAGCGTAGCTCTCGAGAACGTAGCGACTGAAATTCAATCAAGGCACGTAAGCAGAAACAAAGATTGGATAAATATAGTGATATTTAGCACCGTCCTGTATTTAAATATCAAGCTTGCTATATATAAAATTAAAACATATATATATAAATGTACTGTATTATTTAAGCTTCATAGTTAGCTAGCTAGCAATACTCAGGATAATGTACCGTAGCAACTAGCATCCAGTGAAGGCAAATAAATAAAAAGTAATGTAGTTTGACTTTTGTTTCTCTTTTGGGTACCTTTTTTTTACCGCACAGCGAGGACCGCGCTAACGTTAGCTTTAAGTACCGCTTTCCTCCGCCGTTGGCGTTAGTCTCCTTTCCACCGCATGACCGGGACTGCTTTTGACGACACCGGCCTTGCGTTGCCTCATGAAGCTGATGTTGAGGTTGCTGATGGAGAATGAGCTGACTGTGGCGTTCCAGAGCAGACGTGACGTAGCGAGGTAATGAAATCCCAGACAAAAAAGTGGATCCTCTTTATCGATGGAAGAGCTGCGGGCGGAGGAGCCGGATGGGATTGTACACGCGCACTTTAATGCTGCTGATGAGGCGCTTGTTTCAATTGACGTGACTTTTTCATGACCTGCTGCTGTTAGGCGGAGACGAGCAAGAGTCATCATTTATTTACTCGTTGCTTTGTTACGCCGCTTATGGCCACGCCCGTCGGCTGCCTGACTGGTCCAAAGTGCGGGCCGGGGGTCATTCGTGGCCCGTGGCGTTTCGCTGCTATTTATCTTACATTCATTTATATTTATATGATTTATATTGCTTGCAATAACGACATTTTTGTAGCATAAAGTTTCATTTTTTAAGACTATATTTTTCTTTTACGCTGTAAGGTTATGGAACTTTTGGAAAACTAGCGTATATACGGGAATAAAGTGAAAATATTAACAGGGAAGAATTGTATTCTGAGGAGAAAAAGGTTGCGTTTTTAGGAGAATAATAAATATTGAAACAAAAATGTGTTTTTTAAAAACTCTTAATATAACAAAAAACAAATTGTAAATTGGGTTGGGAGAAATCAAACAAATGCAGTCCAAATATTTTGGCAATAAAGTCATATTTACCAAGATGAAATGTGAAATATTTGGAAAGTGAAAACTGCAGAAATGGGAAAAAAGCAGCTGTCATTATATGAGAATTAAATATTCAAAATATTGAGAGAAAAAAGCTGCATTCTAATAAGATAAAAGCAGCAATTGTACGACAATAAACATGAAATATTATGAGAAATATATAATTCATAGTATCACAAAGTTGAATATTACACAAAAGGTTTTATTCGTAATGAAAAAACTTAATGTAATTTTGGGGAAAATAGAAGTCAGGGGAATAAAGTGAAAATATCGCAGGAATAAAGGCATTTTTACAAAGATTATTTCAGAAGAAACTTCAAATATTTGAAAAGTAAAAAAATATTTACAGAACTGAAAAAACATTGAGAATTTTATGAGAATAAAGTCAAAATATTAAGAGAAAAAACTCATATTCTAATAAGTAAAAAGTCACAACATGTAATATTATGAGGAAAAAATTATTTTCTTAGCAAAGAATTTAAATATTAAAGAAAACAATATAATATAATCAGAAAGCAAAAAAGGTTGGAAAATTAAGTTGGGAAAAATAAAGTCATAATATTGGAAAAGCAGGAAAGCTGAAAGAAAAGGTGTGAATAATTCATAAAGTTTTATGACCAAGCTGGGATGAAAGCATCTACACCTCTTTTCTAAATTTCAAAGTCTCATCTGACCCAAAAAATGCTGTTTTGTTTGTTTGTCAGATGAGCGAGAGGCGGTCCAGAAGAAGACGTTCACCAAATGGGTCAACTCCATTCTGTCCCGGGTCACCTGCCGCATCTCCGACCTCTACTTGGACCTGCGTGACGGACGCATGCTCATCAAACTGTTGGAGGTGCTGTCCGGGGAAAAACTGGTGAGGCGCGCCGAGAATGAAACGCGTTAGTCCACAGAAAAGTTGGAATCTCACAGGACAAGATATTGTCGCAAAAAGTAGCGTTTTTTTATTTAATGGACAATACTTTACAGGAAAAAATACTTTTTATTGGTAGTAGTACATCAGCATTTGAAGAGTGTAAGAGCTGTAATTTCATGAGGCAAATGTCGTAATATTACAAGAGGTATTTTTTTTTGTAAAAAAAAAAAAAAAAAAAATTTTGGGACAACTCATAAAATTAGAGGAAAAAAATAATATAAAGAGAGAAAATAACATTGTTGGTAAACAAACAAGTAAATCTTCATTTTAGGAGAGTAAAGTATTCGCTACAAGTTGTAGTATTCCCATAAAGTTGCCCTTTTGTTTCTCATTTGGTACAATTTTATTTTAACTGACAACTACACTCGAAAACAATTTTTTTTACTGACTTTAATTTTGTAAAATTCATTTTTCCCCCTTTATTCCTGTAAATTCCAACTATTTTTTTTAGAAATATGACCTTTTTTTCATCTTATTTTTATCCTTAAATATATGTATATATTTAGGTCTGTCAGTCGATTAAAATTGACTCGGGATTAATCGCATTTTATCCATAGTTAACTCATAATTAATCACATTTAATCACAGGTAGAAATACATTTTTTTCTGAAAACTTTGCCATTGTTTTCTGATTTTTCCTTTATCTTTTATTGTTTAAAAATGTTTTTCTTGGCTTTTTTCCTGACTTTATTTTTGTAAATTAACAGTTTTTTAATATATTACTTTTCTCTCAATTACTACTTTATTTTCCTAAAATTACAATTTATTCCTGTGAAACTAGGCCTTTTATGAACTTTTAATGTAAAGCTAGAATTGTTTTTAACTTTACTGTCATTAAATACGACTTTTATTGACTGAAACATGAACTTCCTTCTGAAAACGATGGCTTTTTTCCTCATCTACTCATTTTGTTCTTCTAAAATGTAATACTCCTGCAGTAGGAAATGTTTTCTTGGCAAAAAATGATTGTGTAAAATTCCGACCTTTTTTCCCTTCACTCTATTCATATTCATTTTCTGAATGTCTGAATTTTTTCTGACTTTACTTTTGTAAAATACTTTGTTCCTTTAAATGATGACTTTATGCAAGAAAAAGATGACTTTTTCCTCACATTGCAATTTTATTCTCCTAAAATTACAACTTTTATTTTGCAAACAATTTTCTTTCATCTTGATATTTCTCCCGTGTGTGTGTGTGTGCGTGAACATTGCGCGTGGTCAGCCCAAGCCCACCAAGGGCAGGATGCGGATCCACTGCCTGGAGAACGTGGACAAGGCCTTGCAGTTCTTGAAGGAGCAGAGGGTCCACTTGGAGAATATGGGCTCTCACGACATCGTGGACGGCAACCACCGCCTCATCTTGGGCCTCGTCTGGACCATCATCCTCCGCTTCCAGGTTAGCTCACATCTCACTTTAGCGTTTTGTTTTAAATTCCGCAACGCATCTTCACTCTTTGTCGTTCCTGACGGGGGCGAGGATTTATTTTTAATTTGACAGCGAGACTGTTATTTTTAGTTCAAACAATATGGCCGTCTGCATTATTCAGGACAAAAAAACAGAAAGGAACCGACTTGTGAGGCTTTGGAGTTTGCCGGCGCTAAATTTAGTCGCCGCCGAGGACCGGTCACATGACTGCTCTAATTACTAACCTCATCCTCCTTGTGTGGCTCTCCAGAAGATGATCCTATCAAGTATGATGTCCTAAAAGTCAATTTCCTCCTCATCAGATCCAGGACATCATCGTGGAGACGGGCCAGGCGGACCAGAAGGAGACCCGCTCGGCAAAGGACGCTCTTCTTCTCTGGTGTCAGATGAAAACCGCAGGGTCAGTCGGCTCGTTTGCAACTTGCAGTGTCGCCTTCTCATTTATAACACGGGTGCACAAAGCGAGGCGCGGGGGCCATTCACCGCCCGCAGCAGTTGTTTTGCAGGCCCGTGGCACATTCTACTTATATCATTTATATTCTAATATCATTTAGTATATTCTACTAAAATGATTTATATTCTACTAATATCATTTATATTCTAATAATATAATTTATATTCTAATAATATCATTTAGTATGTTCTACTAATATGATTTATATTCTAATAATATCATTTATATTCTAATAATATCATTTAGTATGTTCTACTAATAGGATTTATATTCTACTAATATCATTTAT
The DNA here is from genome assembly GCA_024372805.1 of Oostethus manadensis. Classification (NCBI taxonomy): domain Eukaryota; kingdom Metazoa; phylum Chordata; class Actinopteri; order Syngnathiformes; family Syngnathidae; genus Oostethus; species Oostethus manadensis. The sequence goes on from QODF01000176.1 coordinate 626,624, forward strand.
ATTCTAATAATATCATGTAGTATGTTCTACTAATATGATTTATATTCTACTAATATCATTTATATTCTAATAATATCATTTAGTATGTTCTACTAATATGATTTATATTCTAATAATATCATTTATATTCTAATAATATCATTTAGTATGTTCTACTAATATGATTTATATTCTACTAATATCATTTATATTCTAATAATATCATTTAGTATGTTCTACTAATATCATTTATATCCTACAAATATCATTTAGTATATTCTACTAATATCATTTATATTCTATTAATATCATTTAGTATATTCTACTAATATCATTTATATTCTATTAATATCATTTAGTATATTCTACTAATATGATTTATATTCTACTAATATCATTTATATTCTATTAATATCATTTAGTATATTCTACTAATATGATTTATATTTTAATAATATCATTTAGTATGTTCTACTAATATCATTTATATTCTACTAATATCATTTATATCCTACAAATATCATTCATATTTTACTAATGTAATTTATGTTTTGCTAATATAATTTACACTCTACTAATAGGATTTATATTCTAAAAATAGGATTTATATTCAACTATTATCATTCTTATTCTACTAATATAATTTATATTCTACTAATATCATTTATCATCTGCTAATATGATTTATATTCTACTAATATCATATATATTCTACAAATATGATTTCAAATATGAATAATATTCTACAAATATCATCTATATTCTGCAAATATGATTTCAAATATGAATAATATTCTACAAATATGATTTATATTCTACAAATGTCATTTCACAAGCAAAAAAAACCCCTGAAAAATCAGCAGCCATTGTACAAGACTAAAATGTCAATCTAACAAGAAAAATGTACAACTTTAAGAGAACAACATAATATTATGAGGAAAAATAATTTTCTTAGCAAAGTTGAAATATTAAAAAAAAAAGATCATCAGTTGAGCTAGTCAAATAGCTATTTCCGCTTGTTTGTATTTATTGTTAACTTTTGGTGTTGCATTTTTCGCCCTTACTAGTTGGTTAGGATGGCTAAATGCGGAATTTAGCAGGGCTTACGCTAGCAAGTTAGCTAGGCGCTAATACTGTAGTAGCAAAACTTTAGCAAGCTAAAGTGGCCTAGCATAGCATAGCGACTGGAAACAAACTCTCAGCTTGTTGTTCCCAGTTTCCGCTATGCTAGCTGGTCGTATTTATTATGTAGCTAACAGTCATACATCTTGTTGATCATTTAAAAAACATAATGCAATTTTCTTAACTAGCTAGCTAAATAGAAAATGTCTATCAAGAAACAGCTAAGCTAGCAGAGCTTTCAGGTGGACGGTACCAGCTAGCGTTGAAGCCAAAAGCGTTTCAAGAGACTTGGTTTTGTTTTGGCAGCTATCCCAACGTCAACATCACCAACTTCACCACCAGCTGGAAAGACGGCATGGCCTTCAACGCGCTCATACACAAACACCGGTAAGCTAACGGGGTAACTGTACGAACCCGAAACATGCTCATCGCTTTGCCAACGCTCTCCCAGACCAGATCTGGTGGACTTTAACAACCTGAAACGGTCCAATCCAACACACAACCTCCACCATGCCTTCAATGTGGCAGAGAAACAACTAGGAGTGGCCAAACTTTTAGACCCAGAAGGTAACGTGGACAAAAATAAAATGTTCTGAGCGCTGTTTTCCCGCCCTGAACGGTCCTTCGCTGTGTTTGGTAGACGTGTTCACAGAGAACCCAGACGAAAAGTCCATCATCACATACGTGGTGGCCTTCTACCATTACTTCTCCAAGATGAAGCAGCTGGCCGTCGAGGGCAAGCGAGTTGGAAAGGTAAGCTGGAAAGATGATTCCGTTTCTCAAGAGCTTCTCTCCTAATTCGGAGTACACCAGGTCTTGGACCATGCCATCGAGACAGAGAAGATGATCGACAAGTACGAGACGTTAGCATCGGACCTGCTGGCCTGGATCGAGCAGACCATCATTGTGCTCAACAACCGCAAAATGGCTAACTCGCTGTCGGGGGTTCAGCAACAGCTTCAAGCTTTCAACACCTACAGAACCGTCGAGAAGCCACCCAAGTAAGACTTTGTCGTCTTGTTATCCTCCTTTTGTTACTGGAGATAGACAGCATGGTTGGGTCAACTCTTCCATCAAACGTTTTTTTGTACATCTGCTGCTGGCCAACAGGTTTCAGGAGAAAGGGAATCTGGAGGTGTTGCTCTTCACCATCCAGAGTCGTATGAGGGCCAACAACCAGAGGGTCTACACACCAAAAGAGGGAGCGCTGGTCGCCGATATCAACAGGGTGAGGGAACCTGAACACGTCAGGAAGTGTGAGGCTAGTAATGACACCTCCGGTTAATCGGCTGATTCTCGCCCGTCTGTTTTCTGTCTTCTGTGCAGGCTTGGGAGCAACTGGAGCGGGCCGAGCACGAGCGAGAACGAGTCCTAAGGGACGAGTTGATTCGTCAGGAGAAATTGGAGCAGATGGCGAGACGATTTGACAGGAAAGCGGCCATGAGGGAGACGTGGCTTCTCGAGAACCAGCGATTAGTAGCTCAGGTATGTGAGAGAAGTCCATCTATCCATCCTCTAACGCTCATCCGAGGTCGGTCCCTAAGCAGGGGAGCCCAGACTTCCTTCTCCCCGACCACTTTATCCAGCTCCTCTCAGCGGATCCTGAGACGGTACACGGCCAGTTGAGATACATCTTTCCAACGTTCTAGGTCTTCTCTAAGGTCTCTTACTGGTTGAATGTGCCTCGAACACCTCTCCAGGGAGATGTCCGGCAGGCGTTCTGACCAGATGCCCAAGCCACCTCATCTGGCTCCTCTCAGTGGGGAGGAGCACCTCACCCTACCTCTAAGAGCCTAACCACCTTACAGAGAAAACCCATTTTGACTGCTTGTACCCGCCATCTTGTCCTTTCTTTCAGTCACTAGTGAGGGAAGGAAAATAGATTGACCAGTAAATTGAGAGCTTTAGCTTTCGGGCCAGCTCTTTACCACAACAGAACAAAGCATCAGCACAGCCGTTTGTCTAACCCTGTTCCCTCCAGGATAACTTTGGCTACGACCTGCCGGCGGTGGAAGCGGCGAAGAAGAAGCACGACGCCATCGAGACAGACATCGCCGCCTACGAGGAGCGCGTGCAGACTCTGGTGGCCATCTCCAAGGAGCTGGAGGCTGAGCACTACCACGACTCGAAGCGTATTGACGCACGCAAAGACAATGTCCTGCGCCTGTGGGACTACTTGCAGGAGTTGCTAAAGGCCCGTCGGGGGCGCCTGGACAAGAACCTGACGCTGCAGAGGATCTTCCAGGAGATGCTCTACATCATCAGCTGGATGGATGACATGAAGGTAGCAAACAGACTACAGTGAATGTTCCCTGACAACTTCGTCTAAGCTGCTGTATCCTCTAAGGCTCGTCTAATGTCGCCTGACTTGGGGAAGCACTTACTGGAAGTGGAGGATTTGCTACAGAAGCATGCTCTGCTGGAGAACGACATCGCCCTCCAGGCAGAAAGAGTCCAAAACGCCAGTGCTGCTGCCCTCAAATTTGCTAATGGTGACAGTGAGTATACAGAGCAATATCTTTAGCACACGGCCGTGTAGATCAGAAAGGGACGTCATTGTCCACCTGTCCTCCTCTCAGGTTACAAGCCATGCGATCCCCAGGTGATCCGAGACAGGGTGGAACACCTGGAGCTCTGCTACCAGGAGCTTCGTTCTCTGGCGGCAAAGCGTAGGGCCCAGCTCGAGCAGTCCCGCCGCTTCTGGAATTTTTTGTGGGAGGTAGCGGAGCTGGAGAGCTGGATCAAGGAGAAGGAGCACATTTTCTCCTCCCTGGACTATGGCAAGGACCTGACCAGCGTTCTGGTTCTTCAGAGCAAGCACAGCGTCTTCGAGGATGAGCTGGGAGCGCGCCGCGCCAATTTCCAGCAAGCGTTGAGCGAGGGTGGGAGGATGATCCAGGACAAACACTTGGGCTCGCCCCAAATCCAGGAATGCATGAATAGCATTGAGAGGCAGTGGCAGCAGCTGGAGGAGCTGGCAGGATTCCGGAAGCAGAACCTCCAGGACACCCAGAAGTTTTTCCAGTTTCAAGGGGATGCAGACGAGCTCAAAGTCTGGCTGCTGGATGCCAAGAGGCAGATGAGCAGCGACGATGTGGGCCATGACGAGTACACCACTCAGCGGCTCCTCAGGCGGCACAACGACTTGAGGAATGAAGCCATGAAGAATGGAGCCACCATTGACGCTCTGTCCAAACAGGCCAACGCTTTACCAGAAGAGCTTCTGAACACTCCAGACATCCAAAGACGCCTAAAAGACATCAAAGACCTCTTCATGGACCTCATGTCTTTGGCAGACCTCAGGCAGAAGAAGCTGGACGACGCTATGGCGCTGTACACCATCTTCAGTGAGACAGATGCCTGCGAGCTCTGGATGGGCCAGAAGGAGACGTGGCTGGTGGACTTGGAGGTGCCTGACAAGCTGGAAGACCTTGAAGTGGTCCAGAATAGGTACCCTACTAATCTGACGGTGATGCCTTTCTGTGTTAAGTTTTTTTAAATACATTTCTTGTCTCCAGGTTGAGCATTCTGGCGCAGGATATGGCCAACGTCCAGTCCAGGGTGGATGATGTCAATAAGGCGGTGAAACAGCTGGAGGAGAGCAGACACCCTCGAACCAAGGAGGTCAAGGAATGTCAGACCAGACTAAATAAAAGGTGTTTTTAAGGAAAAGCGCTCCCAAGAGAGCAAAAATAAAATGGGGAAAATTCATAGTATTAGCATTTTGGCTAACCAACATCTCAACGTTCTTTCAGGTGGGACGCCTTCAAGGCAATGGTGGAGGACAAGAAGAAGAAGGTGGATTCTGCGGAAAGGCTACACAATTACGGGCTTGAATGTGACGAGACAGAAGCGTGGATTCGAGACAAGACGCGCGTCATCGAGTCCACGCAGGACTTGGGCAACGACCTGGCCGCCGTCATGACCATCCAGCGGAAGCTTTACGGCATGGAGCGGGACCTGGCTGCCATTGACTACAAGCTCAACCTCCTGAGGGACGACGCTGACCGGCTGTCCAAGGATCACCAGGAGAACGCCGAGGACATCTTGGCCCGCAAAGCTGAGCTAGATGCTGCTTGGGCCGCGCTTAAGAAGACCCTGAAAGATAGAGAGGATTCACTGGGCGAGGTCAGCAAGTTGCAGACTTTCCTCCAAGATCTGGATGACTTCCAGTCCTGGCTTTTTAAGACGCAAAAGGCGGTGGCCTCGGAGGAAATGCCCGCCTCGCTGCCGGAGGCCGAGGAGCAGCTGAGTCTTCACGACGCAGTGCGGGAGGACATCAACAGCCATGAGGAGGACTACCACCGTGTGAGGGACGCCGGTGCTCAGGTTACCCGCGGTCAGGAGGACGACCCTCAGTACCAGCAGCTGGAGCAGACGCTGGGAGGCCTGGATCGTGGATGGTACGAGCTACAGAAGATGTGGGACAGCCGCAAGAACTTACTGGACCAGGGCCTGGGCTTCCAGCAGTTTCTGCGGGACGGCAAGGCAGTGGAGGCAATCCTCAACAACCAGGTACTGTAAAACCACACCATTGTTACCACAACAGCCATGCGATTTTGTGCTTTCGACACTTGAGGGTCATGCTAGCTCGTAAATCACTCTTGAAAGAATGCGGCACGCTCACTTTCTAGGTGAAGTAAAACTCCTAGTTAGTCCTGATGTCCTCTTATCTTACCTTCTTTTAATTCCTCCATGTGGTCCATGCTTTTTAGGAGTACACTCTGGCCCACGTAGACAAGCCTGACACCCTGGCCGGGGCGGACAAGGCCCTAAAGAAGCACGAGAACTTTGTGAGCACCATGGATGCCAACCAGGACAAGATCGACGGTGCCCTCCAGGCGGGGAAGAGGCTGGTGGACGGCAACAACTTGTACTCCGTGAAAGTCCAGGACAAAGTGGACTCCGTCTGTGACAGGTTTGTGATTTCTGGTGACTTTAACGCCAGCGAGCCTTTTATTTATTTCTCTCTTGAGACAGCTTTCATTTCGGATGGCAGTATATAAAACTCCCTTTGTAATATTTAACTACACCGAAACAATATACGTAAACTGTTCAAAGAATAGCATCATTAAAAAAGTAACCAATCAATAGGAATATACAGTATATGAGCATGACAGCGTACATATTGAAGTTTTTTTATGTACTGCAGAATTATATACCGATTCTAATGATGAGTACAGCATGTAGTATATTACATACAAATGAATATACATGATTTAATTTAATATACTAATTGCTACCATGTTTAAATAAAACATATGTATGTTTAAAAATTATGTAAATATAATATGTATATATGCTACATATTTTATAATATTTTTACAAAGCAAATATAAAATGAATGTATTTAATACAATCACTATATTTTATTTATTAGTATTTTGTGATTAGTATTTTGTAACATACATAACATATTAAAATACCTGTATTTCTATATACTGACGTATGTAAAGGAGTATTGCTACTAATATAGAATGATTCATCTAAAACTTCTAATGATAAATGTAGTGTGTAGTGTATTGAATAAATATATAATTTCATGGACTAACTATGTTTCAGTAATGTTACAATATTTAAACAATATTTCTGTATCAAACAACATTTTTTTAATATAATATGAAGCAGAATAAAAGTAGGTAATTATGTATACTACATATTTTATAATATTTTATACTATATAATATTTATCAATATCCGCTTATCCGAGTCCGGGTCGCGAGGGCAGCAGTCTCAATAGGGAAGTCCAGACTTCCCGGTCCCTGGTGACCTCTTCCGGCTCCACCGGCAGGACACCAAGGCGTTCCCAGGCCAGCTGTGAGACATAGTCCCTCCGGCGTGTCCTAGGTCTTCCCTGGGGCCTTCTCCCGACTGGGCATGCCCAAAACACCTCACCAGGGAGGCGCCCGGGAGGCATCCGGACAATATGCCCGAGCCACCTCAACTGGCTCCTCTCGATGTGAAGGAGCAGCGGGTCTACTCTGAGCTCCTCCAGGATGGCCGAGCTCCTCACCCTATCTCTTAGGGTGAGTCCAGCCACTCTACGGATGAAGCTCATTTCCGCCGCTTGTATCCGCAATCTTCAAGAGATCTTCACCACGACGGTCCGAGATACTTGAACTCCTCCACCTGAGGCAAGACCTCTCTCCCAACCCGGAGGATACAGTCCACCCCTTTTCGACTGAGAACCATGGCCTCGGATTTGTAGGTGCTGACTCTCATCCCAGAAGCTTCACACTGAGCTGCAAACTGCTCCAGTAAACGCTGAAGGTCACAGCCTGATGAGGCCATAAGGACCACATCGTCTGCAAATAGCAGAGACGAGATCCTAAGGTCACCAAGCTGGACTCCCTCAACGCCTTGACTGCGCCTAGAAATTCTGTCCATGAAGATTATGAACAGAATCGGTGACAAAGGGCAGCCTTGGCGGAGGCCAACGTTCACCGGAAACAAGCTCGACTTACTGCTGGCAATGAGAACCAGACTCCTGCTTCGATTGTACAAGGACCGAATGGCACGTAGTAGCGGACCAACAATCCAGTACTCCCGGAGCACCCCCCACAGGACACCACGAGGGACACGGTCGAATGCCTTTTCCAAGTCTACAAAGCACATGTAGACCGGTTGGGCAAACTCCCACATACCCTCCAGTACCTTTGCAAGGGTGTAGAGCTGGTCCAGTGTTTTGCGATCGGGACGAAAACCACATTGCAACTCCTGTAACCGAGGTTCGACTAACGACAACAACAAACAAATTTCAACTTCAACAAATCATAACATAAAGTAATGTATTAAATAAAGTTGTATATTTTTTATGAATACTTTGTGATTAATCAGTATTTTTAAATATACAATTGTTATATATATTCATTCATTCATTGTTTATTATATTTTATTTTTTTACAAACATAACAATAAAATACATGCATACATAATATATGAAAATAAGTGCAACTTCTGTATTACTTACTAATGCATAGTTGTTTCAGTGCCCTATCTGGTTCTGTGGTTATCATCACTGCTCACGTCTTCTGTGGAGGGTTCCTCTGGGGGGTTTTCAGGGTTGTTTTAAGTCAGAATGTGGAGATCCTTTTGTGCCGCTCACAAACAGGATGCTTTTTGCCATTAACTCCCATAATGCACCTGAGCAGGCAGCGCTAATGGAGGTCTATTGATCTTAAAGTCTTAGCACACCCTCTTAATGGCTCTTTTAGTTGACTGTGTCAGGTATTTGTGAATGTGCAGTACATTCAGCAGCTTCTCTCTGCTGGAAAGTTTTTGTTTTGTCCTGCAGGCGGAAGAAAAACCGAGCCAGGGCCCAGGAGGTGTCTGAGACCCTGCGAGATAACCGCGACCTGCAGCACTTCCTGCAGAACACCCAAGACGTGAGTCCCTCGTTTCATTGTTTGTTTGGTGAAACTTCTTCAACGCGTCATCTCCCTTCCAGCTGACTCTGTGGATCAATGAGAAGATGCTAACAGCTCAGGACACGTCGTACGACGAGGCCAGGAACCTGCACAGCAAGTGGCTCAAGCACCAGGCCTTCATGGCCGAGCTGGCCTCCAACAAGAACTGGCTGGACAAAGTGGACCAGGTCACTGGAGTTCTCCCCTCCTCCTACTGTTTATTATTGCGCTTGCGTGGTATCGACTGAGAGCTGCTCCTAATATTTTGACTGGCGTATTTCTCTGCGTGAAGTAGACTGTTCGTTTAACTGCTTTGATAGCCGATCGGAGGTCAGTGAGTTAGCCAGCAGGGAGAAGCCAGACAATGCTTTCCACCAAATTTGGTAAAGGGTCAGGGCGCGGGCACAGGAAGAAGTGCAAAATTCGGATTTTGATTGGTGAGTGGCATTTGGCTGCCACTTTGTTTCCCTAATAATGTGGCTATACACTAACCTGTACTTTACCTGCATGACAGGTGTGTTTGTGTGTATTTCCTGATGGCCGTTCGTTGCTTTGTGTGTTAGCTAGCAGGATGACGCCAGACAACGCTTTCCACGAAACTTTATCAACGGTTGGCGCGTGGGCGCGGGAAGAAGTCGATAAAATTTTGGTGCAGATCTGGCTCGTTGTTGATATGCGCTCACATTAGAAGCTGGCTAGTAACTCATACTGTTTTTTTGCACATTACTGCTACCTACAGGCCACGAGGAGAAGCAATGAGTGAGATTTTTAGGATTGTTTGTTATTGTGTTTGTATTTTGCAGCGGTACAGTCTACTGAGAGCTGTTCTTAATAATGTGGTTACCTTATTTACCTGGATGACAGGTGTGTTTGTGTGTATTTCCTTGTAGCCGTTTTTTGCTTTGTAAGTTAGCTAGCAGGATGACGCCAGACAACACTTTCCACCAAACTTTGTCAACAGGTGGCGCACGGGCAAAAGAAGAAATTATGGCACATATCTGGTGTGCTGTTGATATCCACTCACATTAAAAGCCAGCCAATAGCTCTCATTGTGTTTTTTGCGCATTACCGCTACCTACAGACCACGAGTAGAACAGCATCACCTGTTACCTATCTCATTTGTGCAGGTGTAGCTAATGTTGTGGCTGTTTGTCGTACGTGTATCATTATACTATCCACAGGAGGGCCAGGAGCTGATGGTGTCCAAGCCCGAGTTCGAGCCCATCGTGAGGGAGCGTCTGGCTGCTCTCCATGCCCTGTGGGAGATCCTGGAGTCCACCACGCAGGAGAAGGCGCGGCTCCTGTTTGACGCCAACCGCTCTGAGCTTTTTGACCAGAGCCTGGCCGACATGAAGAAGTGGCTTGGCGAGCTGCAGCAGCAGCTTCAAAGCGGCGACGACATCAGCGACGTCAAAGACCTGACCAATGCAAACATCCTGCTGAAGAAGCACCAGGTGGGACTCCCAAATGTGTCAGATGATGGGGGCATCCCTTGCCCATGCCCCCCTTTGGTTTTTGGATTGACGTGTCCTCCTGTGCTAGATGACAGAGAACCGGGTCCGAGACCGTGCACGGGAGCTGGAGGAGCTCCAGGAAGCGGTCAAAAAGCACGGCGGCACCCGCGAGGACCAGCCCGAGCTGGAGGCGGAGCAGCAGTCCCTCCAGGTGGAGTTCCAGCAGCTCATCGCGCCTCTGGCCCAGCGCAAGGGCAAGCTGGAGGCCGCCAAGGCCGTCCACCAGTTCTACAGGAATCTGGCTGATGAACTTGTGAGGCACATTCACTGAGCGAAGGTTTTTTTTTGCAAGACGAAAAGGTCCTGACGTTTTATTCATCTGTGTAATCCCTGCCACTCAGCTGTGGATCGAAGAGAGAATGCCGCTGGCGTTGTCGCAAGATCACGGCAACGACCTGCAAACGGTGCAGATGCTGCAGAAGAGGAACCAGGTAACGCTGTCTGCACGTGCACACGTCACCCGGGTACACCTGTCCGCACGTGCACACGTCAACCGGGTAACGCTGTCTGCACGTGCACACGTCAACCGGGTACACCTGTCTGCACGTGCACACGTCAACCGGGTAACGCTGTCTGCACGTGCACACGTCAACCGGGTACACCTGTCTGCACGTGCACACGTCACCAGGTACACCTGCAGTGTCCGAGACAAGAACTGGATCACAAAGTCGCGATGGTCAATTGGAAACAATTTGTGGTAACTAAAAGAGGAGAGTGCTATGAATTTCCTATAAATTTTTTTTGTTGTTACCTTAAAGAAAAATGATTTTCTACTTTTTTTGGACCAAAAAACAAAATATATAAATATAATAACAATAAAAAAGGACCTATCAATTAAAACATGACATAAAAAAATACAAATAATTATGAAATACATTTTTTTTTAATTGTAAAAAGAAATATTCTCTACCTTGTCAGGAAAATAACAAAAAATAAAGAAACAAATGTCAAATTTAGATTTTTTAAAATAGTTTTTTTACCTAAAAAAAATAGTAAACAGTTTTTATTTGGATAGGAAAAGTATAATTATAATATAAAAATAGTTAATATAATTTTGAAAATTGCAACAACAAAATACAAAAACCGTATATAAAAAATAAAATAAAATAATAAAAAACTAATGTTAGTATTTTTATTTATTTATATTTTTATTGTTGCTATCCAATTTTTTGGACAATACAACAAGAACGTTGAGCTTTCATGCCTTTACAATCGAATCGAATTGAATATAACATGTTTGATAATATTCATTCATTCATTTTCTGTACCGCTTATCCTCATTAGGGTGGCGGGGATGCTGGAGCCTATCCCAGCTGGCTTTGGGTGGGAGGAGGGGTACACCCTGGACCGGTCAACAGCCAATCACAGGGCAGACAAACAAACATTCACACTCACATTCATACCGATGGACAATTTAGAGCGGCCAATAAACCTAACATGCATGTTTTTGGAACGTGGGAGGAAAGCGGAGTACCCGGAGAAAACCCACACACGCACGGGGAAAACATCCAAACGCCACACAGAGATGCCCAACGGAGATTCCAACCCTGAATCTCCTGACTGTGAGGCCAACATGCTACCCAAATAAAAAGAATGACTATGAAGCTATATCAATGCTACATGAAGAACTTGGGCAATTTCAATAATAAAGAAGAAAAGTTATCATCCTGCTTTCTTGGTAAAACATTCTTAGTGTTGGTTGAGGTTTTGAAGTCAGCATCACTTCCATTTCACGGAGGCAAAGATGCGGGCATAAGTTCTGGTTGTTCTGGTTCTTCCACGCAGACGCTGCAGAGGGAGATCGAGGGCCACCAGCCGCGCGTGGACGACGTGCTGGAGCGAGGGCGGAGGATGGCGTCGGCCGCCGGCGAGGAGGCGGAGCGCATCGCGGGGCAGCTACGTGACCTGGAGGGCGCATGGACGAGGCTGCGGGACGAGATGGCCAAACGCGAGGGCCGGCTGAACGGCCGCCGCCGGGCGCAGCAGCACTACAACGACGCCGACGAGGCCGAGGCCTGGATTGGAGAGCAGGAGCTCTACATGATCGGCGAGGAAAAGCCCAAGGTATTGTTCCCGGTCCGGCGTGTCGCTTGCACCGCATCCCAACTTTACAGGCGCAAATGCAAGGAATTCATCCGTTCCAGGGTCAAACTGTGGCCGTTGTGAAAAGAAGTATTGCCAGATATGCAGATTTGATGTCAACAATGTCGGCTCCAACTCAAGACTTTCTTCTATTTTTTGAACTCTTGGTTAAAGTTTGAATTTAAAATGGTAGATTAAATGTTGAGTGTTTTTTTCTTGAACTCAAATTTTGGGATGTTGTTGTACTGAAGTGTGTTGTACTGTGTGGAAATGTAGTTTGAACTCTGAATTGTGTGACATTTTTTTGTGGGAATTTAGGGGGTTAATTGTTCCCAAACATTTTAGTCAAACTCAAAATTGTGTGACAGAAGTTTGATTTTAAGCAACATTTGTTTTCCCTGCATGTTTTGGTTGAACTTTGAAACGTACAACAGCGGTTGTACCTTTTTTTATTGTCAAATGACGCAAACTGTTTTTTTTTCCCACAGCTATTTTTCTTTAAAACATTGGTTGAGCTCTAAATTGTACCACAGTGGTATAAATTGTGTTTTTTGTGAGACTTTAGAGGTTTGATTTAACCCGAACATCTAATTGTGCGACTGTAGTTTGATTTTGAGCAACATTGATTTCCCTGGCAACTTTTGGTTGACCTTTGAAACGTACAACAGTAGCTGTACCTTTTTTGTTGTCAAATGACGAAGATTCCAACTGTTTTTTTTGCACACCCTTCATGTTCACGCTGCTAATGTTCTTTAAAAAATGTGGTTGAACTCTGAAACGTACGATTTTAGTTGTTTTGTCGCTCGCACTTGACTTCCTGTTTCCTGTTCCTGCAGGACGAGCAGAGCGCCATGTTGGCTCTGAAGCGCCACGCCATCCTCAAGCAGGCCGTGGACGATTACGCCGACTCCATCCAGAATCTGGCCGACCGAGCCCAGAAGATGTTTGCCGAGGAGCATCCCGACGGGTCTGCGCTCCCGAGAGGTTGGCTTAGGAGTCCGGAGAAATAAAAGGCGTCTTATTTTGGTATCTTTGCGTGCAGCGAGAAGATCATGCGGCGGCAGGGCCAGGTGGACAAGCAGTACGCGGGTCTGAGGGATCTGGCCCAGGACCGCAGCAGGAAGCTGGAGCACACCTACCAACACTTCCTGCTCTGCCGCGAGGTGGAGGACCTGGAGCAGTGGATCTCGGAGCGCGATGTGGTGGCGTCCTCTCAGGAGATGGGCCAGGACCTGGACCACGTCACGGTATGACCTTCCTCCTAAATCTATATTTTAATTTGTATATTGCGTCAGACTGAGCGTCGCTGCTGAGATTTTGGGGAAATTTTTTTTAAACAAATTTCTCTTACACTCCGGTGGATGGCAAAAAATAAAATAAAATTGTTTCTTAGTTTTGGGTTGATTTTAAAAAAAGAAATATTTTACATAATGTTTCAAGCACTGAATTAGATTGAGTGCCGCTTCTAATATTGTGAAGAAAAAAAAAATTTTTAAAAAAAAAAAAAATAGAAAAAAAATTTTAAAAATAAAAATAAAAAAAAAATATTTTTAAAAAAAAATAAAAAAAAAAATTTTTAAAAAAGGGGAAAAAATGTCTCTTCCAGTTGAAGTTTAGAAAAAATATTGAAATATTGTTTGAAGTGTGAACTTGAGTAGCTTCATAGAAGATTTGTTTGTCGGTTAGCGAGCTGGCTAGCGAGGTATTTTCTAGAAAATGTTGTCAAGCAGAAGCAAAGTAGAAAAATCGGATCGGGATTCTTCTTATTGTGGTTCTGAAACGCATTGCAGCTGTTGAGGGACAAGTTCCGAGAGTTTGCGCGGGAGACGGGCATGCTGGGTCAGGAGCGGGTGGACCTGGTCAACCAGAGCGTCGACGAGCTGATCGAGGCAGGCCACGGCGAGGCGGCCGCCATGGCGGAGTGGAAGGACGGCATCAACGAGAGCTGGGCCGACCTCCTGGAGCTCATCGACACGCGCTCTCAGCTCCTCACGGCGTCCTACGATCTGCTCAAGTAAGGACAGGAGACAAAAGGGATGAGAACAAAAGTCTGACGTCTCGTTTCTGTGCGTGAAGGTACTTTGATGATGGCAAAGAGCTGGTGCTTCAGATTCACGACAAGCAGAAGGAGCTTCCCGACGATGTGGGAGAAGACTTCAGCAAAGCCGAGTCCTTCCACAGGATGCACGCCGCCTTCGAAAGAGACATCGGCGCTCTGGGCAAGCAGGTGAGGAAGCCGCCCCCTAGTGGCCACACGCTCTACCTACTCGGTCCAACTTGGTAGTCCTTGTCCTCCCAAGGTTCAACAATTCCAGGAGACGGCAGTCAGGCTGCGTGCTCAGTACGCAGGGGACCGAGTGGAGGCCATCCAGTCCACAGAGCGAGAGGTTCTGGAAGCCTGGAAGGGCCTCCTGGACGCCTGCGAAGGCCGCAGGGCACGGCTGCTGGACACGGCCGAGAAGTTCCGCTTCTTCACGATGGTCAGAGACTTGATGGCCTGGATGGAGAGCATCATCCAGCAGATAGAGACCCAGGAGAAGCCCAGGTGAGAACACTCCAATGTTGGATTCATTTATTGTTAGGACACCAATCCATAAACTTCTCCTTTGGGAGTGAACCTGTCAGTTTGAATAATTATTATTTAATAATTATTGCAATATTACAGTATATTCCATCCATCCATCCATCCATTTTCCTCCGCTTATCCGGGTCCGGGTCGCAGGGGAAGCAGCTTCAGTATGGAAGTCCAGACTTCCCGGTCCCCAGCGACCTCTTCCAGCTCAATCGGGGGGACACCCAGGCGTTCCCAGGCCAGCTGTGAGACATAGTCCCTCCAGCGTGTCCTAGGTCTTCCCGGGGGCCTTCTCCCGCCTGGGGATGCCCAAAACACCTCACCAGGGAGGCGCCCGGGAGGCATCCGGACTAGATGCCTGAGCCACCTCAACTGGCTCCTCTCCATGTGAAGAAGCACACACTACTCTGAGCTCCTCCCGGATGGCCGAGCTCCTCACCCTATCTCTTAGGGTGAGTCCAGCCACCCTACGAAGGAAACTCATTTCCGCCGCTTGTATCCGCGATCTCATTCTTTCGGTCATGACCCATAACTCATGACCATAGGTGAGGGTGGGAACGTAGATCGATCGGTAAACAGAGAGCTTTGCCTTCCGGCTCAGCTCTCTCTTCACCACGACGGTCCGGTACAGCGACCGCATTACTGCAGATGCTGCACCGATCCGTCTGTCGATCTCACGCTCCAACCTTCCCTCACTCGTGAACAAGAACCCGAGATACTTGAACTCCTCCACCTGAGGCAAGACCTCACTCCCAACCCGGAGGGTACAGTCCACCCGTTTCCGACTGAGAACCATGGCCTCGGATTTGGAGGTGCTGAGTCTCATCCCAGAAGCTTCACACTCAGCTGCAAACCGCTCCAGTAAACGCTGAAGGTCACAGCCTGATGAGGCCATAAGGACCACATCGTCTGCAAATAGCAGAGACGAGATCCTAAGGTCACCAAGCTGGACTCCCTCAACACCTTGACTGCGCCTAGAAATTCTGTCCATGAAGATTATGAACAGAATCGGTGACAAAGGGCAGCCTTGGCGGAGGCCAACGTTCACCGGAAACAAGCTCGACTTACTGCTGGCAATGCGAACCAGGCTCCTGCTTCGATTGTACAAGGACCGAATGGCACGTAGAAGCGGACCATCAATCCCGTACTCCCGGAGCACCCCCCACAGGACACCACGAGGGACACGGTCGAATGCCTTTTCCAGGTCCACAAAGCACATGTAGACTGGTTGGGCAAACTCCCACATACCCTCGAGTACCCTTGCAAGGGTGTAGAGCTGGTCCAGTGTTCCGCGACCGGGACGAAAACCACATTGCAGCTCCTCTAACCGAGGTTCGACTAACGGTCGTACCCTTCTCTCCAGCACCCTGGAGTAGACTTTCCCAGGAAGGCTGAGGAGTGTGATCCCCCTATAGTTGGAACACACCCTCCGGTCACCCTTTTTAAAAATGGGGACCACCACCCCGGTCTGCCAGTCCAGAGGTACTGTTCCTGACTTCCATGCAATGTTGTAGAGGCGTGTCAACCAACACAGTCCTCCAACATCCAGAGCCTTGAGAAATTCTGAGCGGAACTCGTCTACCCCCGGAGCCTTGCCACTGGGGAGTGATTTGACTACCCCAATTACCTCAGCCACGGTGATAGAACTGTCCACGTACGTATCCTCAGACTCTGCTTCCTCTATGGAAGGCATGTCAGTGGGATTGAGAATCAATGAGTGTTTGGTGCCAATTGCTCTACATTTTAGTCTCCATAACCCCTTTGAGGAAAAAACTAATTGCACATTGATACTTCATTTGCATACCAGGACAAAAAGTACTCCAGAATCACTTTCAAAATTGTACTTTTTTGCAGGATCTAACAGGACGTATGGACAAGCAGGAGAAAGCAGAAGCTGCAATCAAGATAACTATTGAGGTCAAAACAATACACACATTGATACTTCATTTGCATACAAAGGACAAAAAGTACTACGGTATCACTTTCAAAAATGTACTTATATAGTAATTTACCTGACGTATGAACAAGCAGGACAATAATGACAAGTTGAAACACAT
>QODF01000176.1:656690-703408 GCA_024372805.1 Oostethus manadensis
ATGTTGTTTGGTTTAGAGACAGTGCCGCTGAGGAAAAGACAGGAGGCAGAGCTGGAGGTAGCAGAGATGAAGATGCTGAGGTTCTCTTTGGGTGTGACCAGGATGGACAGGATCAGGAATGAGCACATCAGAGGGACAGCACATGTTAGAGGTTTTGGAGATAAAGTCAGAGAGGCCAGACTGAGGTGGTTGGGACATGTCCAGAGGAGAGATAGTGAATATGTTGGTAGAAGGATGCTGAGTTTTGAATTGCCAGGCAGGAGGCCTAGAGGAAGAGCAAAGAGGAGGTTTATGGATGTAGTGAAAGAGGACATGAAGGTAGTTGCCGCAGGAGAAGAGGATACAGAAGACAGAGTTAGATGGAGGCAATTGATTCGCTGTGGCGACCCCTGAAGGGATAAGCCCAAAGGAAAAAAGAAGAAATATATGATATGTTTGGTTTTGTATTCATACTGTAAGTACTGCTACGGGTGTAGTTTGTATAATTTGCAGTAGGTCTCGGCATCAGCAACACCAGGATGAAGTATCGGATAGGAAACCAAATCAGTCATTCCCACCACCACCGTTCTTGTCCCGTCAACAAGACTCCAACACGACTCGGCACTTTTTCGCCATCAAAGACATAATTAGCTCGTCGTCTCTCTTCTGTCAAGAAAAAGCCAACAAAATAATCTTGCCATCAAAACACCAACTCCTCATTTTTTTCCGTTTTTTCTCGTAACGCTTGAAGTGTTCTAATGTAGGCTGTGTTTAGTGATGATATCTAATATGATTTATTGTTATGGCATTTGGTGCAGCTTCTTTGCTTACTCTGTGTTTTGGCGTGATCGTGTCAGCCATGAGTTATTGCGAAGGGCATGCCTGTTTACACGACACCCCTGCCTGGGCATGCATCACAGGACTTTACTGTACTTGGCGGAGTAAACATCAGCTGGTTCCAGTTAGTCGTGCAGTGACTCCCATTAAGAAGCCCCCCACCCCGCCCCCGTTACAGACGCGCACACACACAGCAAGTCATATGATGCATTTCAGTCACGGGTTCCCCGACCCATGCTCCTTGCATTTGCCAAGCCGTCCCGGCAAAACAGGAAATGGACATTTGAATGACATCCATCTGTGTTTCATGAACGTACACAAGTTTCACTTTTCCGGTGAGCCACTTCTTGCCCATATTGTCATTTACTGTGCACATATGACGCCCCGGTCCACTTTTGTAAAAACAATGAATGCAATTCCTTCCCCGACCTCTTCAACGCCGGAAGTAACTGGAAAGCCTGGAAAAAAGCCACCGAGTCAGAGCACTGTCGCAGCCTTGACGTGTCACGCAACGAAGGTGGCCCCGGCGGCCGACGAGGAAGGACGACTGTTGCCCCGCACAACACGAATGGACTCAAACGAAAACGCCCGTGCACAATCGTTTCTTCTCCCAGCCCAGTTATTGACCACAGCCTCCACCTTGCACCAAAGAAATGACTCGAAGGACTCCACACATGCCAAAATGGATGAAAGTTAATTTCATGCTGGATCGTGAGGACGATAAAACATTTTGGCGAGGTTGTGGAGAACGTGTCCCTGTCCTCGGGCCTCGGCGCTCCGCATTTCACGGCAACGCGAGTCAAATCTCAAGGCCGTTGCCGATCTTTCATATCTGACCACATTGGCCACGGTCTGGCCCGCCCGCCGCCGCCGCCGGTAACCAGCAATATCAAAACATATTTCCTCACATGCCCCCGCCCCCTGGTCAGGTGATTTCCATTTGGGAGCGGCTTACTGGACTAGGGAAAAGATTCCATGGGGACTAATTGCATTAGGAATAAAAAAACAACAACACAGCAACAGACAAGTGGCCCTCATTTGACTTGCATTTGATCCACAAGCTAACTAGGCTGCTCCCACCAGTTATTAACTGTATGATAATATAATATTAACTATATGATAATATAATACATAAGTGATGCAATCACTCCTCCTGCCACTTAATAACTACAAAAGAAATAGGAAGACTCGAAATAATCCAAAAAGTCCAAAAAGACCCCAGCAGGCCTGCACAGGCACAGGAGCGATGTGGCCACGTCACGTAAGTCCTGCAATCGCTCCTCCTGCCGGTTAGATCACTGTAAAAAGTTTCCCTTTAGCAAAAAAGTTACATTCTGAAAGCATCCTCATGAAAGAACTATTGTACAGAAAAGAACGAAAAGCCTGAGTAAAGATCAAATGAAGACTTACGGAAGGCCGTGGAGTTTACGGATCGGAAGGAATGGCGAGTAAGCAGGACACGATCCGAGACTTCAAATCATTTTAGAGACAAAATGAAGAGAAAGACGCTTTTGCAGCAAACCTCGAAAGAAGACGAAAGAACAATACAGTCATGTGAATGATGCTGCTGTTATGGGCTGCCGACACAACCCAGGCAGATGCCCAAGCAAAGGTATTCACTTACACACGGAGAACATAGAAGCCTCACAAAGACAAAAGCACACCAGACTTGCCAACAGGAAATTCAAAATCCCTTTACTGTGACATGACAAGAAGCTAAAAGGAACAAATGTCTACCTCGCCAAACACTGGAAAGAGGGCTGAATGAAGGATTTGGGCGAGCAATCATAAGATTCCAACTCTGGTTCATATTCATGGTAGTTGAGGAGGTCAAAACTGGGATTCAGCAAAGGATTTGGAATTTTGATCATTTGGAGCTAAGTTTGAGTACACTAAATATAATAATGCAGACTTGGAATCTGACAATATGTGCTTCTCATCCAACGCCTGTAACTGGAAATGCTATCAAATCAGAAACATTACCGTTTCTTCGCCCAAGCTGTCGCTCTGCCGTTTCTTCCCCCGAGCTGTCGCTCCGCCGTTTCTTCCCCCCAGCTGTCGCTCCGCCGTTTCTACCCCCCAGCTGTCGCTCCGCCTTTTCTACCCCCCAGCTGTCGCTCCGCCTTTTCTACCCCCAAGCTGTCGCTCCGCCGTTTCTTCGCCCAAGCTGTCGCTCCGCCTTTTCTACCCCCAAGCTGTCGCTCCGCCGTTTCTTCCCCAAAGCTGTCGCTCCGCCGTTTCTTCCCCCAAGCTGTCGCTCCGCCGTTTCTACCCCCCAGCTGTCGCTCCGCCGTTTCTACCCCCCAGCTGTCCCTCCGCCGTTTCTTCCCCCAAGCTGTCGCTCCGCCGTTTCTTCCCCCAAGCTGTCGCTCCGCCGTTTCTACCCCCAAGCTGTCGCTCCGCCGTTTCTACCCCCAAGCTGTCGCTCCGCCGTTTCTTCCCCCAAGCTGTCGCTCCGCCGTTTCTTCCCCCAAGCTGTCGCTCCGCCGTTTCTTCCCCCAAGCTGTCGCTCCGCCGTTTCTTCCCCCAAGCTGTCGCTCCGCCGTTTCTTCCCCCAAGCTGTCGCTCCGCCGTTTCTTCCCCCAAGCTGTCGCTCCGCCGTTTCTTCCCCCAAGCTGTCGCTCCGCCGTTTCTTCCCCCAAGCTGTCGCTCCGCCGTTTCTTCCCCCAAGCTGTCGCTCCGCCGTTTCTTCCCCCAAGCTGTCGCTCCGCCGTTTCTACCCCCAAGCTGTCGCTCCGCCGTTTCTACCCCCAAGCTGTCGCTCCGCCTTTTCTACCCCCAAGCTGTCGCTCCGCCTTTTCTACCCCCAAGCTGTCGCTCCGCCTTTTCTACCCCCAAGCTGTCCCTCCGCCGTTTCTTCCCCCAAGCTGTCGCTCCGCCGTTTCTTCCCCCAAGCTGTCGCTCCGCCGTTTCTTCCCCCAAGCTGTCGCTCCGCCGTTTCTTCCCCCAAGCTGTCGCTCCGCCGTTTCTTCCCCCAAGCTGTCGCTCCGCCGTTTCTTCCCCCAAGCTGTCGCTCCGCCTTTTCTACCCCCAAGCTGTCGCTCCGCCTTTTCTACCCCCAAGCTGTCGCTCCGCCTTTTCTACCCCCAAGCTGTCGCTCCGCCTTTTCTACCCCCAAGCTGTCCCTCCGCCGTTTCTTCCCCCAAGCTGTCGCTCCACCGTTTCTTCCCCCAAGCTGTCGCTCTACCGTTTCTTCCCCCAAGCTGTCACTCTGACCAAAAAACAACAAAAACACTTGGAATTTAAATCCTGCTTCACCTAAACGTAAATACTGTGTCATTCAATTATTTTCTACGCCACTTATCCTCATTGGAGTGGCGGGGATGTTGGAGCCTATCCCAGCTGACTTTGGGCGGGAGGCGGGGTACACCCTGGCCTGGTCAATCGCAGGCCACATATAGACAAACAAAACACAGTAAATAGTGTGTTTTGTTACCAGCAGGTCATGGTCCTGGGTATTCATCACGCACCCACGTTGCCACACCCATATTGCTCGTTGCGCGTATATGACTTAGCGTGTGTGTGTGTGTGTGTGTGTGTGTGTGTGTGTGACAACTATTCTAACCAAGTCAAATCCCTCGTTTGCGTGAGCATACTTGGCCAATAAAGCTGGTTCTGATTGTCCTGCTTCTGAGAAGGGAAACTGTTGATCATTCCTTTTAATAGCAGGAGTACGTAAAACAAACTTGGGTACTATCAAAGAATATCTACAGCAGCATGGACAACCTCTTAGTGTCATGACAATATCAGAAAGACGGTGTAATGAAGATAAAGATGTTGATTTTGAGTTAGGTGGTTATATTCTCAATTATGTGAACAGGGACAATAAAGTAGGGGCAGGGGCAGCAGTCTCAGTAGGAAAGTCCAGACTTACTGGTCTCCAGCCACCTCTTCCAGTTGACACCAAGGTGCTCCCTAAGCCAGCCGTGAGACATAATCTATCCAGCGTGTCCTAGGTCTTCCCCGGGGCCTTCTCCCGGCTTGGCATGCCTGGATCACCTCACCAGGAAGGCATCCGGACTAGATGCCCGAGCCACCTCAACTAGCTCCTCTCGATAAGGAGCTCTGAGCTTCTCCCGGATGGCTGCTCCGCACCCTCTCTCTCAGGGTGAGTCCCGCCACCGTACGGGGGAAACTCATTTCCGCCGCTTGTATTCATGATCTCATTCTCTCGGTCATGAGCCATAGCTCGTGAACATAGGTGAGGGTGGGAAAGTAGATCGATCGGTAAACAGCTTTGCCTTCTGGCTCAAGACTGATCTAAGAGCCTAGAAATTATGTCCATGAAAGTTATGAACAGAATCGTGACAAAGGGCAGCCTTGATGGAGGCCAACATACAGGAAACAGGCTCGACTTACTGCTGGCAGTGTGAACCAGACTCCTGCTCCAGTTTTACAAGGACCACCAATCCTGCACCACGAGGGACACGATCGAATGTCTTTTCCATGACCACAAAACAAATGCAGACCAGTTTGGCAAACTCCCATGTACCCTGGCAAGGGTGTACAGCTGGCTCAGTGTTCCACGACCGGGACGGAAACCACATTCTGTACCCAAGGTTCAACTAACAGTCGTACCCTTCTCTCCAGCACTCTGGTATAGATGCTCCCAGGGTGGCTGAGGAATGTAATCTCCCTATAGTTGGAACCTTCTTAAAAAAGGGGGACTACCACTCCGGTCTGCCAGTCCAGAGGTACTGTTCCAGTTTTCCATGCAATAATGAAGAGACATGTCAGCCAAAGACAGTCCCTCAAAATGCAGAGCCTTGAGGAACTGCAAAACTTGTCCACCCCCGTAGCTTTGCCACTGGGGAGTGTTTTGACTACCCAAGATACACGGTGATTGAACTGTCCGCGTTCGTGACCTCAGACTCTGCTTCCTACGGAGGGTATGTAAGTGGGATTGAGAAGGCCATCAAAGTATCCCTTCCACAAACTGACTATATCCTCAGTCGAGGTCAGCAGGCCTGCGTCCCCCCCCCACCCCCCACTCCTCGCATGTTATTATATCGTAACCAAAGCACAACAAAAAGTCCAAGCCAGCTCATGCCCAAGCCCAATGTAGACGTGTCACATGATTGATGCGATCACTCCTCCTTCCATTCCATTCCATTCCATTTTCCACCGCTTATCCGGGTCCGGGTCGCGGGGGCAGCAGTTTCAGTAGGGAAGTCCAGACTTCCCGGTCTCCAGCGACCTCTTCCAGCTCCACCGGGAGGACGCCAAGGCGTTCCCAGGCCAGCTGTGAGACATAGTCCCTCCAGCGTGTCCTAGGTCTTCCCCGGGGCCTTCTCCCGACCGGGCATGCCCGAAACACCTCACCAGGGAGGCATCCGGACTAGATGCCCGAGCCACCTCAACCGGCTCCTCTCCATGTGAAGGAGCAGCGGCTCTACTCTGAGCTCCTCCCGGATGGCCGAGCTCCTCACCCTATCTCTTAGGGTGAGTCCAGCCACCCTACGAAGGAAACTCATTTCCGCCGCTTGTATCCGCGATCTCATTCTTTCGGTCATGACCCATAACTCATGACCATAGGTGAGGGTGGGAACGTAGATCGATCGGTAAACAGAGAGCTTTGCCTTCCGGCTCAGCTCTCTCTTCACCACGACGGTCCGGTACAGCGACCGCATTACTGCAGATGCTGCACCGATCCGTCTGTCGATCTCACGCTCCAACCTTCCCTCACTCGTGAACAAGAACCCGAGATACTTGAACTCCTCCACCTGAGGCAAGACCTCACTCCCAACCCGGAGGGTACAGTCCACCCGTTTCCGACTGAGAACCATGGCCTCGGATTTGGAGGTGCTGAGTCTCATCCCAGAAGCTTCACACTCAGCTGCAAACCGCTCCAGTAAACGCTGAAGGTCACAGCCTGATGAGGCCATAAGGACCACATCGTCTGCAAATAGCAGAGACGAGATCCTAAGGTCACCAAGCTGGACTCCCTCAACACCTTGACTGCGCCTAGAAATTCTNGGAAGAGTGCCCAGGATGATGCCCGACACCACAACCAGCAGGTACTTTTGTTACTTTGAACGCAACTTTCTTTCACAAACGTTCTAGATGTATCTTCTCGAATAGTTTGACTTTATTCCCATAACCTTTTGACTTTTTCCTCAGCCAAATATGGCAAAAATTAAACTACAACTTTGGAACTACTTTTAAAAAAGTATGTATTTTTTCTTTATTATTACATTTCTGTGCCAATTGTGATATCAAAAGTTTCTTCTTGCAAAATTTACATTACTCACCTAATATTTATTTCCTTAAAATGTTTCCTATTTCTGCAATTTTTCTTCCTGTAAATATTCCTCTTATGACTTTTTCCCCCTATTATATTTTGACTTTATTCTCATTACATTGTTTCCCGCAACCTAATTTTCAAAATAAAACACACAATTTTGTTTTATGTTTGCTTCTTATACTACAACTGAAAACAATTGTTTATTTTTTCTCTTTAATATTTCAACTTCACACACTAAAATGATTATTTTTCCTTACATTTTGCAGTTTTTTTTCCTCATTTGATTACAATTTTCTTTTTGCTGTTATTTTTTTGTTAAATTATTTTTTCGGAGTGTGCCTTGGGCCAAATGAAAAAACTGGGCACTTTGAAAAGCCCAATTTTTCTTCCCTATCCGTGAAATTCCGTACCCAAACATTAGGGGACTCGGGAACAGAGCAGGGCGGCCATCGGGTCAAATGTTTTAGCAATCCTGCAGCAAATGTGACGAGTCATTAAGTATTTGTGTCATGATGATGAAAGTGCATGTGTGCCAGCTTGTCTCTCAAAGCATTGGGAGCACAACCCGTAGGGGGCGCCACATGATTTAAAGATGTACACCATTTGAATTTACGCCATTTAGAATTAAAATGACCTTGCAAATGTAAGTAAAACTCATTTGAATTCTGATTTTACAGTCAGCTGTTGTTGCTACTTACACATTACAAAACACGTATGTTATCCAACATAGAGACATTGACAACGGAACCTTCTATGCCGCTTATCCTCATTAGGGTGGCGGGGATGCTGGAGCCTATCCCAGCTGACTTTGGGCGGGAGGCGGGGCACACCCTGGACTGGTCGCCAGCCAATCGCAGGGCAATGAAGCTAACATGCATGTTTTTGGAATGTGGGAGGAAAGCGGAGTACCCGGAGAAAACCCACACACGCACGGGGAGAACATGCAAACTCCACACAGAGATGCCCAATGGAGATTCCAACCATGAACTTCCTGACTGTGAGGCCAACATGCGACCCATTCAGCCACCGTGCAGAATGCCTTAAATATTTGTCAGCGTCTTCCTTGCAATTGTAATAACAAATATAAAATACAGTAGCATCATTAGTTCCTTCCATAAGGGCCGACTCTGATAGGATGTATTCCAACCAAATACTTTTCTCCATCCATCCTTTTTCTGTGTTGCTTATCCTCACTAGCGTTGCGGGGGTAATACTACAGTCACGTACAGCGATATCACTCTCGATTTACACCAATACTACAGTCACGTACAGCGATATCACTCTCGGTTTACACCAATACCACAGTCACGTACAGCGATATCACTCTCGGTTTACACCAATACCACAGTCACGTACACCGATATCACTCTCGGTTTACACCAATACCACAGTCACGTACAGCGATATCACTCTCGGTTTACACCAATACCACAGTCACGTACAGCGATATCACTCTCGGTTTACACCAATACCACAGTCACGTACAGCGATATCACTCTCGGTTTACACCAATACCACAGTCACGTACAGCGATATCACTCTCGGTTTACACCAATACCACAGTCACGTACAGCGATATCACTCTCGGTTTACACTAATACTGCAGGAACAAATGCCTGCTGCCACTAGCATAGCAAGCTAACAAGCTTAGCCTCTGTACTGTACAAACTGAACTTGAAAACTGAAACCAGGAAAATGCAACCAAAAATGCAAAGAGCTGTGAAGTGTATTCCAGAGTCAAATGGCATGTTGAGTGTACATTTGTACATATTGGAAGATTTACACTAAATAAATCGGGGGTGTCCAAACTGCGGCCCAGGAAACATTTTTAAATATAATTTACCAAGAAAAAAACATGGACAAATAAGCAATACTTTTAAAATAATAAAGAATAGCCAAAATATTCAGAGAAAAAAGATGGAAAAGATGGAATTTTTACACAAATAAAGGGTAATATAGTCATTTTTGTAGCATAAGGCTGAAATAATAAAAAATGCAGGTTTGAAAATATGAACAAACAAAAAAGTTGTAATGCTACAGAATCACAGAAAGTTGAATTACAGGAAATAAGCTTGCTACTCAACTGGTGCTGTGAAGCTTCCGACTGGTTTGCTCCTTACCGCCAGTACAAGCTGTTCTGTCGCTGCTGTGTTGTGCAATACAGTCATGGAAAAATGATTTGCCCAACTTTGTTGATCCAGTTTCATGTTCCTTTGAATACAATAAAGGTACGTTTGTCCACAATGAACGCTCTTACAAATAAAATAGCTCATTCAGGAAATTAATAACTACATATCCATCTCTAATCCATGCTTTTTCTTCTCTTTGAGGAAAAAGTTGTCATGTTGTAGAAATAAAATAGACTTGTTATGGGATAAAGTCAGAATATAACAATAACAACGTTTACAAAGATGATTTGTTTACATTCAAAAGTTACATTTGTGTTCTATACTGCAACATTTGAAATAGTCAAATACAGCCGGCTTCCCGTTACTACACAGTCAGGAGACCTGGAAGATCTGGGTTCCTATGCCCGTTGAGCATCTCCGTGTGGAGTTTATCCAGGTACGCCGTTTCCTCCCACATTCCAGAAACACGCATAATAGCTTAACTGGCTGAATGGTTGTTTGTCTACATGTACTCTGCGATTGGCTGGCGACCAGTCCATTGTGTACCCCCTGCCTCTCGCCCAAAGTCAGCTGGGATAGGCTCCAGCTCATCCCAGCAACCCTAGTGAGTATAAGCAGCACAGGAAAAGGATGGCTGGCAAAAATTGTTTGGCTAAAGTAAATCCTATTACATCCTATCCATCCACAGTCAGGAGGTTCAGCGTTCGAATCTCCGTTGGACATCTCTTTGTGGAGTTTGCACGTTCTCCCCGTGCGTGGGTGTGTGGGTTTCTTCGGGTACTCCGCTTTCCTCCCACATTTCAAAAACATGCATGTTAGCTTCATTGGCCGCTCTAAATTATCCATCGGTATGAATGTGAGTGGGACAAGTTGTCTATATGTGCCCTGTGAATGACTGGCAACCAGTCCAGGGTGTACCCCGCCTCCCGCCCAAAGTCAGCTGGGATAGGCTCCAGCATACCCGCCACCCCTAATGAGGATAAGCGGTATAGAAAATGGATGAATGAATGAAAACCTATTAGAGTTGGCCCTTCTGGAACAAACGATGCTACTGTATTTTCTATTTTGCGATTAGCTGGCAACCAGTCCAGGGTGGACTCCGCCTTTTGCCCAAAGTCAGCTTGGATGGGCTCCAACAGAGCCCCGTGACCCAAATGAGGATAAGCAGTATAGAAAATGGATGCATGGATACGAACACTCCTTTTTTTCCTTTGGGTTTATCCCGTTAGGGGTCGCCACAGCGGATCAATTGCCTCCAATTAACTCTGTCTTCTGTATCCTCTTCTCTTGCTTCAACTACCTTCATGTCCTCTTTCACTACATCCATAAACCTCCTCTTTGCTCTTCCTCTAGGCCTCCTGCCTGGCAATTCCAAACTCAGCATCCTTCTACCAACATATTCACTATCTCTCCTCTGGACATGTCCCAACCACCTCAGTCTGGCCTCTCTGGCGTTATCTCCAAAACCTCTAACATGTGCTGTCCCTCTGATGTGCTCATTCCTGATCCTGTCCATCCTGGTCACACCCAAAGAGAACCTCAGCATCTTCATCTCTGCTACCTCCAGCTCTGCCTCCTGTCTTTTCNAACAACATCGCTGGTCTCTCCACAGTTTTGTACACCTTTCCTTTCATTTTAGCTAGCATGGATACGAACACTGCTTTGATAAAATCACAAACTTGTGACATTAAAAAACGTATTTGTTCAAAAAAAATAGCTTTAAAATCCACAGTTGCCGTTTATACATTTCAGGAAAGTATTTGATATCGATTTTGCTCTCATTTCTTCATTCACATTTTGGATTTTCATTGCAGCTTCTCAAAAACAACATGCACAGCGGAAAACCAGGCAAGCCTTTAGTGGAAGTCGACAGCCTTTGTGAGGATGGCATTACTTCACAAGGTACTAGCGCTGTCTACTTGTATTCACGCCTTAATAATAATTCGATTCTCAAACCATAAAACTAATTGTGTGATGGAATGCAACTTTCTTCTCAGCATCAGCCACCCTTTCTCAAGCGGAGGAGATTCAGCAAAAGCCTCCTGAAATACGCCAAGAAGTCCACCAGAAAGTGGACAGTGAAGTGAAAGAAATGCACGACGACGTCAGTGAGAGCTTTAAAAACTTCTTCAGTAAATTTGGTTTGATGTTCACATTGAAGAGAAGCTCGAGTGACCACGGCGAGTTAAAGGACGTCGCTGAGGCTGACAGAGAGGAACCTGAGGTTGAGAATGCTTCTGACAGCAGGAGAACTGAACAGACTACGACACAGGAAAGTCATTTAACATGTCCGACCCAAAGAGGAGCAGGGGAAGTGCTAGTAGATATCAAGGACAAAGAAGCAAACAAACATGACGCTGACCACGAATGGACGCAATTAGAGACTACGCCTGAACACCATCCGGCATATAACGCCAAAGAGGACGTGACCATGTCTACAATTAAAAGGTTTTTTACTACAGGATTTTTCTATGGAATGCGGAAAAGGAGTTTGTCTGAGGAAGACGAGATCACTACCAGAGAGCTGGCTCAACAGGAAGCAGAAGAAACTGCACCAGAAGGACAAGAGGACACCAAAGTCCAAGAAAGTCCATGCACTGATGCTGTAAAAGATGACGAAGAAATTCCATCAACTCTTTTGGTCGGTGAACCTGAAATGTCTAAAGAGACCGAGAATGTTCTAGCCAGTCCTCAGAAGAGACTCCTGTTTGGCTATAGCTTGATGAAACTCTCCGGAAAGCAACAAGACAAAAAAACAAATGATGTGCAACCATCTGAAGAATATAAAGAACAACCACACAGTGAGTTGGACCAGCTTTTGTCCTTGACAGATTTGCCCAATAATCCTAAAAACGAAAGTGCTGCAGAAGTGACAGAGGAGGATGAGAGTGCATGGGTCAACCTTAAGAAACTTTTATCTCCGAAGAAGCGTTTGAGCCGGTCCCTGAACAAGGAGGACGTGCAAACCTTCATCCCAGAGGAGGAGACACTATGCAGTGTAGAAGAGAGCAAAAAGCGCAAAGATTCTGTTGCTTCCAGGGATGCTATTCTTTGTGGATCTGGAAGGAGGGGAAATCTCAGACCTGATTCATCAGACTCTGAAGAAGAAACACCTTCAATTAATAGGTTCAGAAATGCTGTAGAAGCAACAGAACTCAGTAATGACAATGATGACATTCCAGCCTGTGCCCCCAAACAAGGCAGAAGCTCCATGGAGGACGAAGGAGAGTCTCCATGGAATACCTTAAAAAGACTCCTAAGCCCAAAAAGAAAGCCCAAGCGTGAGGAGGAAACTGTATGTGATGCAACTAAAGAAAACTCCTTGTTTTCAGCAAAGATTTTCCCGGGCCACAAAGAAAGAAATTCTATCCCAAAAGAAGTCCAGGAAGCATCTTCCCTTGAAACTGATCAGGAACAAATGCTTGACTTAGAATTGAAGTTAACTGCTGTTCTGTTGTCATCTGAATCTGACAAAGTTGAGATGGATGTTAAAGCAAAAGAGACCGATGTTGAGAATCAATATCCCAGTAAACTCAACCAAGACATCCTTGACCAGGTTACAAAACCAGATCAACCTGTGGATAACCTGCAGACTGTAGACCTCAATGTCCAACATGTTTCAGAAAATGAGGCGCAAACAATTGAAGTACCTGCTGACCTGACAATGTTTACCAGCAATCAACTTAGTGATATTCCAGAAGAAAATGAGATGATAGAGACCATGGCCACAGCAGCATCAGCTGCCCAAGACCTTCCCAGAGAAGACACCACAGCAGAAGATCTGTCATCTGAGACCATTACTGCACCACAGCCTACAGATTCTACCATTGCCAATCAAAGTGAGATGATCCACACACTCTCCAAGCTATTAGAATGTTCAAAAACATCAGGCAAAGTGACACCGGCCCCTGCTGAATCTGAAGTCAAGAAAACAGAGGGACTTCTGAAGCAAGTGGGTGAAACCATCTTTGCAACACCAGAGGTAATTCCATTTATTTCTTCTGCTTCTCATCAAATACTTGAAACATTTGTCCAAGAGGAACCAAAAACCTTGGAGATCGACAAATGTGATGCTGCCGTCACCAATGAAATGCCTGAAACTCCAGCAATTATGAGCATATGTGCAGTTTCTGAAGCCTGCGCCATAGAACCTACAACTCAGATTCCAAACGAGGAGCATGACGCCACAAAAATGACAGTAAAGGAAGTGAAAGAGGCTGACCTGGTCCAGCCAGCAAACACTCTAAGCCAAGTGGACAGCATTATTGAGGTCTATGATTATGCGGACTGCCTGAGGGATGTCAACACATCTTCAGATCTGTTGTCTGAAAGTAAGGAAATTATCACAGGTAATGTCATAGTCAGAACAGAATCTTCCATTGCAGTCAGTCCAAAAGCTGAATGCAAAGAAGAAGCGGTTGACCAGGATGTGCAATCTTTGCAAGAGACTACTGATGAACTGCAAGTTGAGGATCCCACTCCTTTGTTGGATGAGGATCTGCAAAGATCGGCAGATATAGAAGAAGGCACAAAAGACTTCCAAGAAAACGTTGTCCAATCAGGTGAAAAACCAGAACAGGAAACAGCTCCTTGTTCTAAACTAAATGAACCACATGCAGAACAAGACACTCTACTGGGTGTTACTCAGCTACTTGAAGTCAAAAGAACGTCAAAAGATCTTTCAGAAGCATTAACAGGGGAACTAAATCCACCAACAGAACTTTTACCTGAAACAGACATGGACTCTGCTGCCAATAATAGAAGGTGTGAGAAATGTGGTGTTCTACAAGTTGATGATAAACTAATTCCAGTTGCAAGTGAACACAACAAAACAACAGAGCCTCTGCCTGAAGTTTGTGTTGAGTTAAAAAACAATGAAGATGTAGAGGTTGAAGAGGAAGAGAAAATATCAAATGGCATCACTGAAGAGGTAACTGTGAATGTCGAACTAGACAACCAAGATCAAGAAGCAGTGAATGCAACTAAAAATGAAATTAGTCAAGCGATTGTCCTGCCAAAAGATTTGGACCCAACAGAGCAACCAAATGACGCAAATGTCCAGGCAGTTAAATCAGAGGAAGCATCAAAAACAAGATTTGTCAAAGAAATCGCTGGAAAATACCTCATTAAGGTCACTGTGCCACTACCTGAAGCCAAAATTGAGGTAGAAGACAAAGTTACCAAAGTGTCTGACTTTGAACTAAATGTATTAGAAGAAGCACAGGGAACACAATTTGAATCAGGTGAAGTTGATGTCCAAGCCAATGACCACAAAGTAGGGGCAGAAGACATTGTTGCAGGAGAACATTTTGCTGATAAACACAAAGCGGAGACTCTATCCATGTGTGAAACTAAAGCTGAGCCAAAAGATCATCAGGCAGTTAATGAGTCCCAAACTGAACTGCTAAAAAATTTAGAATTAGAAAAAGCTGAAGTGAATGAAGACAAGGACACCGTGCCACTAGCTGAAGACAAAGTGGAGGTACAAATCAAAGACACCAAAGCAACAGATACACCTGAATTTAAACTTTTCCGAGGGAAAACGGTGCTAGAAGAAGTACAGAAAACACAATTTGAATCAGCTGAAGTTGATGTACAAGCCATTGGAAAAAAGGTAGTATCAGAAGACATTATTGCAGTACAACTACTGACTGAAGAACCCAAAGAGAGGACTGTATTCATATCTGAAACTAAACGTGAGCCAGAAAAAAACCATCAGGCAGTGGAAGAATCTCAATCTGAACTTGTGAGAGAGGTAGAAGTAGCAGAAGCTGAAGTGAATGAAGATGGTGTCCAAACAGTTAACGCTGACGAAATATCAGAGGGTAGGTTGCCAGAAGAAACTGTAAAAGGTGAAATTCAAAACAGAAATTTGTCTATGACTGACTTCAGTGGGGAGCTTATAAAGGAAGACAAGAATGCGATTGATGCAGTCCCAACACAACTTACTCATGAACAGGAAATAATTGAAGCTGTACAAAACACAGACAAAGCTGAAGTAACTTTCATTGAAGACAAAGAAGTATCAGAAGTCTCTAATGCAGAGAAGGCATTGGCAGAAGACGTACAAGAGGAGAAGAGGTCTATGGTGGAAGAGGATGCATCCTCAAAGGAAATTGTGAACTATATAGACGCTGAAGTACTATCAACACAGACAGAATCAAATGAAATCCATACCCAATTAACTTCATCTGAAGAAGACATGTTCAAAGAAAAAGGAATTCCTCCGACTGTCAATGTTGAACCCGAAAGTGAAGACCACAAAGCAACGGTTGTAGCCACAGCTGACCTTACACAAGGACAAGCGGTCGCAGAAGCGAAAGAAGATATGTCAGAAAGCATTACTAAAGAGGAAAGTCTTTTACTTGAAGGGACTCTGCCAGGGACAGAGAACAACGTAAAACCAGAGAACCAAGACCAGGAAGTAGTGGATGCATTAAGAACAGATTTCATTCCAGAAACAGTACAAGTTGATGTCTTAAAATCAGAGGAAGTTAAAGTACTTAAATCTAAGAAAGCATCCAAATCAATATCTGTCAAAGAAACTGCAAGAAAAAACCTCAAAGATACCATGCCGCTGGCTAAAGACAACCTTGAGATAGAAGACAAAGACACCAAAGTTCCTGGACTCGAACTTACTCAGGAACAAAATATATTAG
This sequence comes from Oostethus manadensis, assembly GCA_024372805.1. Classification (NCBI taxonomy): domain Eukaryota; kingdom Metazoa; phylum Chordata; class Actinopteri; order Syngnathiformes; family Syngnathidae; genus Oostethus; species Oostethus manadensis. The sequence goes on from QODF01000176.1 coordinate 672,539, forward strand.
AAGCACAGGAAACACAATTTGCATCATGCAAAGTTTATGTCAGAGCCATTGACAACGGAGTAATAGCTGAAGACATTCTTTCAGAACACGTGACTGAAGAACCCAAAGACAAGACTGTATTCATGCCTGAAGATAAAGCTGAGCCAGAAGACCATCAAGCTGAGGAGGAATCTCAAATTGAACTTGTAAAAGAGGTACAGTTAGCAGATGCTGAAGTGAAAGAAGATGTCCAATCAGGTAACGCTGAAAAAACTGTGAAAGGTGAAGTCCAAGACAGAACGTGGCCTCTGACTGAGGTCAGTGTTCAGCTTACAAAGGAAAACAAAAAAGTGGTGGATGCAACCACAACTCAACTTATTCCAAAAAAGGAAGCAATTAAAGCCATGCAAGTCTCAGATGACGATGTACCTTTCACTGAGAACAAAGAACTATCAGAAAAGGAAATGGCAGAAGAACTACAAGGCGAGAAGGGGTCTCGAGTAGAAGATGATGGATCCAAAGTGGAAAATGTGAAAGATATAATATCTGAAGCACTATCAACACAGACAGAATCAAATGAAATCTATATCCAATTACCTAAATCTGAAAAAGACATGTTTGAAGAAAAAGCAATGACAGAAGAGCTGGAGAAAGAGGAAGAGGTGTCTTTGACTGTCAATGTTAAACCAGAAAAACACCAGAAAGCAACGGTTGTAGCCGCAGCTGAACTTACACAAAGACAAGCGGTCGCAGAACAGAAAGAAAATATGTCAGAAAGCATTACTAAAGAGGAAAGTCTTTTACTTGAGGGGACTCTGCCAGGGACAGAGAACAACGTAAAACCAGAGGACCAAGACCAGGAAGCAGTGGATGCATTAAGAACAGATTCCATTCCAGAAACAGTACAAGTTGATGTCTTAAAATCAGAGGATGTTAAAGTGCTTAAATTAGAAAAAGCATCTAAATCGGTATCTGTCAAAGAAACCGCAAGAAAAAACCTCAACAAAGATACCATGCCGCCGGCTGACGACAACGTTGAGATAGAAGACAAAGACCCCAAAGTTCCTGGACTTGAACTTACTCAGGAACAAAATATATTAGAAGCACAGAAAACACAATTTGCATCATGTGAAGTTTATGTCAAAGCCATTGACAACGGAATAATAGCTGAAGACATTCTTTCAGAACACCTGACTGAAGAACCCAAGGACAAGACTGTATCCATGCCTGAAGCTAAAGCTGAGCCAGAAGAAGACCATCAAGCTGAGGAGGAATCTCAAATTGAACTTGTAAAAGGGGTACAGTTAGCAGATGCTGAAGTGAATGAAGATGTCCACTCAGGTAACGCTGAAGAAACTGTGAAAGGTGAAGTCCAAGACAGAACTTTACCTCTGACTGAGTTCAGTGTTCAGCTTACAAAAGAAAACAAGAATGAGGTAGTTGCAGCCACAACTCAACTTGTTCCAAAAAAGGAAGCAATTACAGCCATACAACAGACAGATGATCTTAATGTACCTTTGACTGAAGACAAAGAAGTATCAGAAAAGGAAATGGCAGAACTTCAAGAGAAGGGGCCTCCTGTAGAAGATGATGCATCCAAAGTTGAAAATGTCGAAGATATAGAATCTGAGGCACTATCAACACACAGAGACTCCGATGAAATCAATCTCCAATTATTTAAATCTGAAGAAGCCATCCCTACAGAAGAAACAAAGGTGAAAAACTCCAAAGAGGAGGAGGAGGTGCCTTTGACTCTCAATGTTGAACCAGAAAAAGACCACAAAGCAACGGTTGTAGCCGCAGCTGAACTTACACAAGAACAAGCAGTCGCAGAACAGAAAGAAGATATGTCAGGAAGCATTACTAAAGAGGAAAGTCTTTTACTTGAGGGGACTCTGCCAGGGACAGAGAACAATGTAAAACCAGAGGACCAAGACCAGGAAGCAGTGGATGCATTAAGACCAGATTTCATTCCAGAAACAGTACAAGTTGAAGTCTTAAAATCGGAGGAAGTTGAAGTGCTTAAATCAGGTGAAATAACAGATGGTGTTCTTGCCGAGGAAACTACTATAGGTGAACTCAAAAATGAACGTGAGCTTCTACATAAAAACAGTTCAGTACCAGACACAATTGATGAGGCAGCCGTAGATTCAACCAGAACTGCGTCGGAATCAAAGGAAAATAATATCCCATCAGTGCAAAGAGATGATACGGCAGAAGGCATTGCAGGTGAGAACATTGAAATTAACTCCAATGCTGAAACAGAAGAACCGCAAGTTAAAGANTGAGGAGGAATCTCAAATTGAACTTGTAAAAGGGGTACAGTTAGCAGATGCTGAAGTGAATGAAGATGTCCACTCAGGTAACGCTGAAGAAACTGTGAAAGGTGAAGTCCAAGACAGAACTTTACCTCTGACTGAGTTCAGTGTTCAGCTTACAAAAGAAAACAAGAATGAGGTAGTTGCAGCCACAACTCAACTTGTTCCAAAAAAGGAAGCAATTACAGCCATACAACAGACAGATGATCTTAATGTACATTTGACTGAAGACAAAGAAGTATCAGAAAAGGAAATGGCAGAACTACAAGAGAAGGGGCCTCCTGTAGAAGATGATGCATCCAAAGTTGAAAATGTCGAAGATATAGAATCTGAAGCACTATCAACACACAGAGACTCCGATGAAATCAATCTCCAATTATTTAAATCTGAAGAAGCCATCCCTACAGAAGAAACAAAGGTGAAAAACTCCAAAGAGGAGGAGGAGGTGCCTTTGACTCTCAATGTTGAAACAGAAAAAGACCACAAAGCCACGGTTGTAGCCGCAGCTGAACTTACACAAGAACAAGCGGTGGCAGAACAGAAAGAAGATATGTCAACAAGCATTACTAAAGAGGAAAGTCTTTTACTTGAGGGGACTCTGCCAGGGACAGAGAACAATGTAAAACCAGAGGACCAAGACCAGGAAGCAGGGGATGCATTAAGACCAGATTTCATTCCAGAAACAGTACAAGTTGAAGTCTTAAAATCGGAGGAAGTTGAAGTGCTTAAATCAGGTGAAATAACAGATGGTGTTCTTGCCGAGGAAACTACTATAGGTGAACTCAAAAATGAACGTGAGCTTCTACATAAAAACAGTTCAGTACCAGACACAATTGATGAGGCAGCCGTAGATTCAACCAGAACTGCGTCGGAATCAAAGGAAAATAATATCCCATCAGTGCAAAGAGATGATACGGCAGAAGGCATTGCAGGTGAGAACATTGAAAATAACTCCAATGCTGAAACAGAAGAACCGCAAGTTAAAGACACAAAAAGCAATCCCTTTCATGAGCAAGCGGTACCATGTGATGAAGAAGAAGACACTGCATTTGAGACAAAAACTGTGGAGCAGGAGGAGAAGGCTTTTTCTGGGCAAGAATTTATAGCAACCGCTGAGGAAAAACTTGAAAAAGAAGAAACACTGGTAGAAGAAACTCGGAGACCAGACACAGACAAGAAAAAGGCTTCAGACAGAGAGCAGTTCGAACTCCAACTGAATAAAATTTTTGCTGAAGTGGAGTCTCAAAAACCAGAAACTAACACCGATGACATTCCACCAGATGTCTTGGAGGAAAAAGAAGAAGTCCATACACGAGAAATCACTGAGGAGTTAGACACATGTGCAGCTGAACATGTATCTTTGGACACTGGAAAAACAAGCTTGGGCCAGGTATTTGAACAGGTTGTTAACAAAGAAATTCCAGCATCTTGTGTAGATATTGATGTGCGCCTAGGTTATCCTGGAAGTAGAAGTGAGGAAGAAAAGGGTGATAATAGAAAGGATGATGTAAGGACTGCGGTGAACGTTCACGCTTTGGCTATGCAAGTAACAACATGTCACCTTAAAGAGGTCTCTGCTTCATTCCCTACTTTAATTGAGAAAACATCAGTCGAAGAAGAACCCCTCATAAGCTCATCAGTAAACGAGTCAGAGGAAACAGCTTTCACTGAAGCCCAGCTAATGAAAGACACCATGGCGGAGACAGCACAGGTGGGGAATGAGGTCATGATGAAGCATGTGCCAGTGACACCGATCAAGCACAGCGACAGAATTCAAGCACGAGTGGTCGATGTTGACATCACACCAGGCGAGAGGATATTTGATTCACTGCTGGAGGTCAGGGTAAACGAAGACAAAGAAACCATCAATGTGTTTCACAGAAGTGTTGAAAAAGTTGAAAATGTTTCCGCATTTTTGGACGTTGAAGAAGTATCGAATGAAGAAAATGTGGGGATCCTTCAAGGGTTTGTTGAACAAGTGAAGAGGACCCGACCTAAAACATTACCAGAATTTGCCAATGACAACTTTAGGGAAGAGGTTTTAAAAAAAGAACCAGACAGGGACCAAGCTGGTGAATGTGAAAATTTGGCAAAATTGTCTCATCAAGAGGATATATCACAAAGTTTAGATGTCTCCCTGCATCAAGAGGAAATAAGCAAGCATGACCTAAAAAAAAATGACATGACTGAAAACGCAACATGCCCATCGGCAGAACTGCCTGCAAATAAGGACAATATGGACACCACTGCAGCAGACACATTCCAAAGCCAGTCACTCAGTGATCCTGCAGTACCCACCAATCTTTCTTTCTCTGAGCAGGAAAAATCACTAGCTTCCATACTAAATACGGCACGGACAAAGAAAGCAGAACCACTAGTTGTAACTGAGGGCGAAGAAGCAGACAAGACAACAATGCTAACTGAGGAACGCATGTCCCAAATATATCCAGTCAATAGCCAAAAAGACACACATCTTACCAAAGTTGGCTCTCAGAGCCCGGTAGTGGAAGAGCACTTACCTCAAACAGACCTAGTTGGTAGTCATGAGACGTTTGAAATGACTGTAGAACGTGCACCAGTAGAGGAGGAACCTTTAACCCAGATAGACAGAGTTGAAATCAGACAAGACAAAGCTGTAACTGAGGAAGTGGCTCAAATCCCTGCAGCAAAGAAACATGTATTCCAAGAAGACCCAGTTGACAGACAAGAGAAAGAGGAAATTAAGGACCTCACTCACCACCCAATAGCAAAAAAACCTGTAACACAGATAGATCAATTTGATAGCCAACCAGAAAAACAGATAGGAGAGGATGGTCTTCTGGCCACGGTAATAGAAGAACCATCATCCCAAACAGACACAGTTAAAATTGAAAAAGATACAGAAGTCACTGATGAGTGGGTTCAGGGATCAGTAGAGGAAGAAATGCTATTCCAAATAGATCCAGTTGATAACCAAAAAGAAGTAACCACAGACGCTGTTCAGGTCCCAGCAACAGAGGTGCTCCAAGCAGATACAGGTGTTAGTCCTGAACAAACAAAGCTAACTGAAATTAGAGTTTTGGCAACAGAAGCAGTGAAGCTCTTTGTAATAATAGATACAACAGAGCTAGCAAAAAAACATTCAGCTCAAACAGGAAGTCTTCAGGCCACAGAATCAGAAGACCTTTTGTTAGAAACACAACCAGACATTTGTCAAAAAGATACAGATTTAAATGAGGTTGGCTTCCAGGCACCAGGAACTGAAGAGCAAACAAATGTAGACCACAGACAGACAGAACTACCTATGGAAAATGTTCAGGCAACAGACACAGGGGAGCATTTATCCCAAATAGATCCCAAACAGACAGAGCTAAGTGAAGGTGGCATTCAGGCCCAAGAAGAGGAGTTCTTACCCCCATGCTGCAAACAGACGGCACTAACTGAATATTTTCATGTATCAGAAGTAGAAGATCTATCACAAACACAATATGGCAATATTCATAATCAGGCAGAGAAACCTGAGGAAGCTGTTCAGACTCCAGAATCTGAAGAGTCCCTATCCACAAAAGACCCAGCAGACAGCCAGAAACAGACAGCACTAATTGAGAAACACGTTCCGGAACCAGAACCAGACAAGCCCGTGTTCCAAACAGATTCAGTAAGCACTCTTGAAAATGTAGCACAACAAACTGAAGAGCCTTCATTCCAAAATTGCACAGTTCAGGACCACAAACAGACCAAGCTAACCAAGGAACGTGATCAGGAAACAGAAGCGAAAAACCTATCTGGAACTGATCCCTTTGAGAGCCACAAAAAAAAAGGCCTAACAGAGAAACATGTTAAGGCACTACAAGCAGATGAGTCCATGTCCGAAGAAAATCCACTTGTGAGCCAGAAACAAACAGAACTACCCAAAGAACATGTTCGACCAAAAGCAGAGGAGTCCTTATGCCAAACAGAATCAGTAAAAAGCCAGAACCAGGCAGCGGTAAAGGAGGAACATGTTCAGGGACCAAAACATGAGGAATCTTTATCCAAACCAGACTCGAATGATAGCCATAAACACACAATGCCACCGAAGGGACTTGACCTGGAAGCAGAGGAAGCCAAATCCTTATCCCAAACACAGCCAAAGGAGAACCCCACACGGGAAGAACTAGCGGAAGAACAGGTTCAGATACAAGAAGCAGATGCGCCCTCATCCCTAAGAGATGCAGTTGAGAGGGAGGCACAGAAAGACCATGTTCTGGAACAAGAAAATGTCCTGTTCAAAACAGATCCAATTGACAGCTACAAAAAGACAGAACATCGGCAGGAACCACAAGCACAAAAAGATCTAGATGAGGAGAAACAGGCTGATCTATGTGAGAAACCTGTTCATCCTGTATTACAAAAAAAGCCATCTAAGAGAGAGAGACAGACAGTTGAGCATGTTCTGCAACAAGAACCAGAGCCAGTCAAGCATTATGAACAGAGAAGGCTACCTGAAGTTGGTATTCAGATGAAAGCAACCTCAGAACCTAACTCAACAGAGACCAAATATCCTTCAGTGCTGATGGTTTCTGCTATGAAACCAAAAGAAATCTTATATCCAGTAGAAGAAATGATATCCACAGACCACCGAATGCCAGAGGCCCCTGTCAAAGAAGCAGAGGAGGAAAATGAGCAGGACGTATGGATGGATGCTGAGGAAGACAAGGGCATTCGTGAGGAAGCTGAAGCTGAGCAGCCTCTTCAAAGCAGCACCCCCCAAGAGCCAGGAGCAGTGGGCTACAAAGATGTTCAGATCCGCTCGAATCCCAAGCTTGAGGCACAAGACAGTGAGGGGGAAGATTTAAATGTTGCGGCAGAGAACACCAAAACAGTAACCGAGAGTGTGGCAGTCATGGAGCGGGATTAAGTAGACGGGTAAGTTTTTATCATTTAGCGTCATCATGTTCAATTAAGTCTTCCTAATGTCTAAACATGGTGTTTTTGGTCTTCAATACAGCAAGTCCCTGGAGCTGCAAAGGAGGCTACAACAGGACGGAAGATCAGGAAAAAGGCATTCAATGATGCTTTGTCATTGGAATACCTGCTTAAAACGGTTTCTATGACTGAGCCTTCTAACAAACAAGGGTGTGGTCTTGGGACATTTTGCCTATTGAATCAAATGTTTTCAAAGCTCATTGCGCTTTTTGCCACAATCCATTTTCAGTCACGCACTGGTAAGCTACATCACTGGTAATCTACATCTGTATCCACAGCTGCCCTGCGGTAGACTGACAGAAACATGGCTGCCAACTCACGCCTACAGCCTCGCCAAACATTCACTCACATCCAAATATTAAATATTCATATTTCCCCTCATTTTCACTGTAAATACACACCTGACAGCTTGATCATTATATGTGTAAAAAAAATTAAATAAAATAGGGGTCCCACGCCAATATAAGAGAAAGAGCAAGGTTAAGTGACACTTTAACAAAGTAAGTTGTACCCCAAGAATGTGATGGAAAAAAAAAAAAAAGATCACCGAATGAACCGCACTGCTTGTTTTAAATACAAAATGTCAAAACGTCATTTGGCGTTTTAAAACCAGAGCTAGATGTGGCCAGTAGGCAGAGTGACAGCCAGGCAAAATGTGTAAACAAAGATGGCGGAAAGGTAATGGCAATGAGACTGAAAGGTGAGCAATCACACACGCTGGCACGCTCAGGCTTACATTTTACACAATTACCTTCTAGCAGCAAAAAAGGACAAAGTGTGTCCTTTGTCAACTCAAAACCACACAAGTACTTTTATTTGGTCACACGCGTGCAAGTAGATGAAAAACGTACTCAAAACATTTGAGATTTTTGTCAGAAAACAGAACCATGTAGTTGCAGTCTGGCGCCCTGCCGTGACCGGGATGGAACAAACCGTATGCATGGAACAAACGAAGTTTGAGTGTCTGGGCAACCTGCTCTACACCCTGAGCCACTGCCATCTACAGTACAAAGAAGCACCTCACATTCTTATGTTAAAAGGCCTGCGGGTTGGGTGGGGACATGCTTTTCATAAATTGCACAAAATGAGGCACACTTTGACAATACAAACGTTTTTTCAGCATTTCTTTTTATTCATAAGAGGTCTACACACAACATGCAATAACCCCGCGCAAGCTTGCAAACTGCAAACATGCAGCAACAATGCTTGTTTGAATTTACTCAAAATTGTTTATAATACACACAGTGGCCCTTTTTGCATATTTGTTTGCATCAGCTACATTTAATTCACCATTTTTTCCAAAATGCTAAACACCAAATGTTGTGGCCTTTGCTGAAGAATAAAAAAGAAAAAAAATCCAGCGGTCAGTGTTTGTGTTCTCCATTTTTTTAGATATGGGATGTCAAACCCAAAACACCTGGGGGATACTGGAGGTAGAGTCTGGGTGAGGCTGGGACGCAGCACGTACTTACTCCGGAATCCCAAGCCATGAAGGGAGCCGCCATCACTCCTGCCGCTGCGAGTGCTCCTGGCTTCCCAGCATGCTTTGTGGTACTTGTTTTGTAAAATGTGGCTAAGCTTACATGTTTGGAATGAACATAGTTGTTTATTTTCCCCATATTAGTAGTAGTTGCCCTGAGTGGGTTTATTTACCGGTTACGTTTGCTATCAAATGTTTGTATTGGCACTGTGATTTTTGTAGTGTTCTCGTTGACAAAGGTCCCTGGGACTTCAGTACTGGCTTGTTCTTGCCCTAATACGTAAGCCCGGATCTGCACGGTCTTCACAAGCCGCACTTACACTAATCTTTGATGTTGAGTAGGAGTTTGAGACACACACTACATTTTATACAGTGTAATGATCAGTGAAGAAAAGACAGACCAGATCCGGAGTCAACAAGAGCTGTTAAAATTGAGCTGGAATACCTTACGACTGCTGGTCCCTAAACGCAACACTGTGGAGACGCCCCCTGCCATCTTTGGACCGTTCAGATCATCTTTGCAAGTTCAAACAAAACCTTCAAACACACAAAAAACAGCACAGTTTTAGAGTATTATAATCCCTTCACCACAACGAGCTTTGAATTTTTCCATCATGCTTTTTCAAAAGTTAAACACCCATTTAGTATAACCCTAATATTTTACTAAATAAAAAGACAGTCAAAGGGAATACATAAGATAGAGGCATTACTAGACCATATCACATCTATCGTGAGGGTTCATTCACACCATTCAGTGGATTATCGGAGTCTGAAACCAATTAACTGCTCTAACCGAGGGGGCACGGTAACATTCTACTCGACGAGCAGCGGGCCCCCCACCCACCCACAAGTATATCAGTCTTGTACATGGGTCATGTCCAATTGTACAAATCGTTTAGAGACTTTTACAACACCCGATCCCCCCACCACATAGATTGCCGTCCTGCGGAAAACTGACGAGTGCTCACTTCAATGGTGATGAGGATGACAATCATCCACTCCAGCCTCAGGCTGTGCTTCTCGCTCAGGTGGCTCCTCATCAGGTCAGTCAGCTGAGTGCAATGCTCCAGCTTCTCATTGATAACCTGTAAAATGCAGAAATTGCCCAGTAAAACACGAGTAACAGTTATTGTTACTGGAGAGGTGGTGTGGTTGCAGTACGTTGACCCTGCGATTAATGCTGAGGAACTGGCAGGTCTTGTCGTAGAGTTTCTCCAGGTTCTCCCGGTCCCAGTAGAAGTCGGGCGTGAGGAGGAGGTCGGATCTCAGGTTTATGCAGTGTCTGTGGCGGGAACCGAAAGGACTTAAACCGATTTTCATATTAAAAGCTGTGTGCGGCATTGAAAGGGCCCTTGGCCTCGAGGTTCGAGCCAATCAGTACTATGCCTTTTTTGTTGTTTCCTGTAAAGACGTGATCAATAGATAGCTTCATCTCACACACACACCAATTACAATCAAGATCTTACCTTGTCGAGGCAAGTTAATGGAAAATGCACTTTTTGGGGGGAATTTTGCCTCTCACACTACACCTATGGGGCTAACTTTTCTCAACTCAAAAACACAGCAGCAGGGGTGCGGCTCCAATATGTAGCGTTACCTTTCACTAGTGGCCTGAGGCATTGTGAGTGTGTGTGTGTGTGTGTGTGTGTGTGTGTGGTGAAGCGAGTCGCTAGGCGGCTGGAAGCTAGACGATGTGTTGTGGCGGGTGTCACTACAACAGTACTGTAGTTCTCGGGCATAACAATGTTAATAACAATAAAACATTGCTTAATATGCAGGTCACATTATGTAAACGGAGACTTTTTTGATGTCTTGTCAAAATACTTTATAAGCAGAATAGGTTTTTATACTTTTAGAACGCACATAAAAAAGAGATAGACGTGTGTTCATGTCTCACATAAGGATTGTGAATGATGGGCAAAATTCCACAAAAAGTGCACGTTTCTTTGGAAAACATTAACAATTTTGTGAAGACTTGTCAGACTGACCATGACAAGTTTGCCACCTTGCCCTGCAAACACACCCTACTATTCTACACAACTAAACTGGTTAGGAATATGTCATTGTCAATCCGTCTAGTGGCCATGATTTGGATTCAAAGTCCCAAAGAGGAGTTTGTGAAAATACAATCCGTGGTTGAGGCACATAAGGGCCTTCCCAAACCAAAATGTCAGAGACTTTCTTGTGCATCGTGTCATGATAGACATCTAAATCAAATCTGGTGACAATTGGGGAAGCTTGTGGAAGCGGACTGAGTGAGTTTGGGGGTTTATGTTTGGGACATCTGCAGGAGCCTGGTTCACAATGAGCCTGTGCCCTGGGAATGTTGGCCTCTGTTCATAACTTTTATGGAGAGGATTTCTGGGTGCGAAATGCAAAATTTGGACTTGCCTGCCTTAAATAGATCGTTTTATGTGATATGGTTTGGGGGGGGGGAACTAATCAGTAAACGGGTAGAAGAAATTAGAGATTGGCAGGGTCTAACAGACATTATGATTGCACAGCTCACGTGACGTAACCAATCTGCTGCGCAGACATCGTAAAAGTCCCTCCTGGGTTGAGTTGGTGGACTATGTTGGAGAGACTCAAGCTTTTAAGAAGTTGTAAAGCAGCATGGAACATTCCCTTTGAGATCCCTGTGGTAACAAGCTTCAAATAAGCTGTCAATGATTCAGTCAACAGCCAATCATTCATGAAGTGGATTATTTGCGGTGGAAAGACACGCTAACGATGTATACCTTAAAGTGAATAGCTCGCCTATCTTCTGCATGACTTCTGCTGATGACAACTTGACTCTCTGGCCTGACTTCAGCGTCTGGTGGGGGGATAAACACACACACACGCACACACATCAGTGCTGTGATCACACGTTACATGGTTGAGAATGTGTAGCATGTACCTCAGGGATAGATTGTATTGACTCTACAAAGTTATCTAATGACACCTCCCATATGGCCAGCTTTACTATAAGACACAAAACCAACAACGCAACGTCTCAATAACAACAAGCAATAATGTACAGGCAAAGGACACTTCATTAGGTACACGTGCAACCAGCACACTCTACTCTTTTAAAGAACCGACTACAAAAAAAACTAACTTGTCTCTATATGACAGCAACACTCTGATAGTTTTTAAGGCCCTGTGACACAAAAACACTAGTCATAGATTCTCTTTTTGACAGGAGTACTTTGCTGTTTTAAGAATATACGTTAAAAAACTTATAAAAACCACTCATCAAATATCCTCTATATAACAGGAGCACTTGGCTGTTTTTAAGAAAAACCTACAAAAATGCTAGCCAAAGATCTTCTATGACAGAAGTACACTATTTTTGCCGAAGAACCTTGAAATGACAGGAGAGCGCTACTGCTGCTTAAGTAGCTACAGCAAAACAACAAAACAACTCAAAGATCCTCAATATGACTATTTTTTAAAGCCCTACTACAAAAACGCTAGTCACAGATCCTCTATTTGACTAGAGCATCTTTCTGTTTTTATGGACATACTGCAAAAACCAAACCTACAAAAAAGCTTTGCCAAAGATCTTCTATATTACAGGAGCGCTTAGTTGTTTCTTAGAAAACCCTAAGATCAAACATCCTGTAGGACATGAATACCCATTTTTGAAAACAAAAACGGTAGACAAAGATCCTTTAAATGACAGAAGTGTTCTGCTGTTTATGAGTAGCTACTGCAAAACAATAAAAACGATCCTCAATATGACAAGTGCACTATTTTTAAGGACATGCTGCAAAAAGAAAAAAAAAAAAACAACCTACAAAACCGCTAGTCAAAGATGATCTATAAAAGAGGCACTCAGCTCTTTTTGTCTAAGATCTTCTAATGACAGGAGCGTGAAGCTGCTGATAAGTAGCGACTGCAACAACAACAAAAACCACATCAAAGATCCTCAATAAGTACTTTTAAGGGCCTACTACAAAAACGGTATTCATAAATCCTATATCAATTGTTTTTAAAACACTGGTCAATGTATTGATTATTATTATTGATTAATAATTTCGTATTATGAGACAAAATTTACCCTAACGACAACATAACCATTTACATGCGCATGAATGTTAAAAAACAAGGAGAATATAATAAAATCAATGCAAATGTTGGTAATAATGACACTTTACTTTTTGGGTCGAGCGAGGTGAGCTTGATGGCGGATGAGGAGCCGAACAGAATTTTGACCGATGGGAGAAATCATACGTAAGTTTACGTACTGTAACTTCGTTTGAATGAATACACTACATTACATACTAAACTTAACACTTCTTCTTTGGTTTTACAGCGGTTGGCAACCATTACTATGGCGCATTACTGCCCCAGGGGAGGGTACCTTGACGCAAGTCAAAGATCCTCTATATGACAGACAGTGCTCCTGTTTGACTGTTTTTAGGAATTTGCTGTAAAAAGGGCAGTGGGTAAAAGTAAAAGGTCAATGGTGTGATGTCATTCCTGGGCCACATTTGAAGTACATTGGATGGTGCGGGTGTACCTAATGAAGTGACACGGGAACAAAGGTGTGTGCGATGTCACGTCTCACCTGACAAACACAAGGCGTTGGAAAACGCAAATTTCTCCAGGACGGCTTCCCGTGGCTCCATGTTGTTGCACAATACAAAGTTCCCGCGCTCCAGTCTGGAGTTTCCCCTGAGGAGAAAGTTAAAAGCACATATTTACGCAGTATGTATAAATAGTATCGACTGGGCCGATGTGAGGGAATTGTGGCATCATACCAGTAAACCAATAACATGTAGTATAGCTTTGATAAATGATCATTTAAAACAACGCGCCAATGAGGCAAGATTACCTGTGCTGTGTGGGTGAGCTAATCAAGCGCTCCGTATTTCTCCTGCCTGAGACGTTTAAGGCCTGTCATAACTTCCCTTGAGCGACATGAGCAAACATTCACTTTGATAGGAAGGTCAGCAGTACCAGTTTGAAACCAAGTGTGCATCTCCAGTATAGATGTATATGTACTGATTGGTCCAGTAAGTGTAAAGGGATAAATGTATATGCATAGAATGTAAGTCGCTGGACTTACTCTCCAAAGGTGTAGTTGATCTCTTCGTTTTCCCAGTGGACTAACGCCACTTCGTATGGCTGACTTTCATGACGCTCCAAAATCCTCAACACCTTTTTCATCTTAAGCAAAACAACACAATGTATTCTTACTAAACCATAACCACATCATTATGCATTATTGGGGTGATGATTTGGGTTACAAAGGGAGAGTCAAATACCCATCAAGCTACACTACCGGGCAAAAAAAAAAAAGTTGGCACCAAAACAAAAAAGGTCATACACTAATATTTCACTGGAGCGCCTTTAGCTATATATATCTATCTATATATATCTATCTATCTATATATATATATATAATATATATATATAATATCTCTATATATATAATATCTATATATAATATCTATATATATATATCTCTCTATATATATATATATCTCTATATATATATTATATATATATTATATATATAGATATTATATATATATATTATATATATAGATATTATATATATATTATATATAGATATTATATATATTATATATAGATATTATATATATAGAGATATTATATATATATATTATATATATATAGATAGATATATATAGATAGATATATATAGATAGATATAGATAGATAGATAGATATAGATAGATAGATATATCTAGATAGATATATCTAGATAGATATATCTAGATAGATATATCTAGATAGATATATCTAGATAGATATATCTATATAGATATATCTATATATATATATATCTATATATCTATATATATATATAGTATATAAAACTTCTCTACAAACTTCTACACTTACCTTCTGTGGAAGCTTTACCTTGTGGAATTTCTTAGAAATATTTCAAAGTAAAATAAAATTAAACATGAAAAAATAACTACATATTTAGTTTTTTTGTCTCACTTCTTTTTTATTATTTTTATTTACTATCAAGTGTAAAAGAAAAACCTGCATTGAACAAACATAACTATGGTATATATTGATTGTGTACAGTCACGATGTGTCTGTACTTTGAAAAGGAACGGAAACATTCCCTCCATTTTCAGTTAATCTGCACTAAATGTGCTTTTTACTAAACGAGGTTGTTTTTAACAGAGTAGCTTGCATTTTGTTTTTGCAATCCAGTGAATATAAGTTTTAATTATATGCTATTTTTTATATTTTGTACACAGAAAGCTTCCAATTTTGAAAATTCTCAATGTTCTGCAAAACCTTATGACGATGATACAAATAAAAAGCCGTAGAGTAAATCAAATGATCAAACTTATACTTTTTCCTTTAATTAGAAGGCCCGCCACAGCAAATCATTTTCGCATGTCTTGATTTGGCAAAAGTTTTGCGTCGGATGCCCTTCCTGACACAGCCCCCTGTAACGTGATTCATTTTAATTACCATTTTCTCCTCAACGTTCCAGAAAACCACCGATCCTTCCCTAGAAAACAGAACAAGTTGCTATTAGCAAGTGTCGAAGGATCGGAATGCATGAAAAATGGCGAATGTTTTTAAATTCATGTGTGTTGATGCTGTAATAGGCCGCACGGTGGATGAGTGGGTAGCACATTGGCCTGACAGTCAGGAGGTTCTGGGTTCGAATCTCCGTTGGGCATCTCTGTGTGGAGTTTGCATGTTCTCCCCGTGCGTGTGTGGGTTTTCTCCGGGTACTCTGCTTTCCTCCCGCATGCCAAAAACATGCATGTGTGGTTAATTGGTGACTCTAAATTGTCCATAGGTATGAATGTGAGTGTGAATGTTTGTCTATATGTTCCCTGCCATTGACTGGCGACCAGTCCAGGGTGTACCCCGCTTCCCGCCCAAAGTCAGCTGGGATAGGTTCCAGCATACCCCCGAGCCTATTGAGGACAAGCGGCACAGAAAATGAGTGAATGATGCTCTAATAGGCGTGGTAAACTGTCAGGGGGAGTGCGAGAAGCAGGGCGTACTTGCAATAATGGTGTAAACCTGCCAATATGTCCAGTTATTACACTCAATGTGCCATTTAACTCCTGAATACACTTCACAGCTCTCCATTTGGATGCTTTTTCCTGCTTTCAGTTTCCAATTCAGTTTGTACAGATAAATACATATTATACATTCGGAGTAGTGGGAGTTCACCTGAAGAAGAAGATGAGAGCCCTGTCGTCTGGTCTGGAGGCAACACCGGGGCTTGTCACCAACACATTGGCCGCGTCTGACACGTCAAAAACCAGTCAATGGAACTCCCAAAGCTTGATTTGCAAGTAGTGTGTATTTAAATGCGAGTACCTCGAGGAAACTCCACCTCGTGAAAGCCGTGTCCTGTCAGGTCCAGGCTGAGCGTCGGGAGGTTGTACTGGTCTGCTGTTGCAAAGGCGATACACTGCATCATGTCCTGTGGAGCAAAACAAACTCAGGAATGGAAGGTGTGTTGAGAAACACTTTTATTTGTTAGTTCAGGGTCGTGGGTGATCGGCTTTACTGAGAAAGACTCGGACACACGGGTAAGTGTAAAATACAGCGTCTACAGAGTCTGCCGCGGGTCGTGTACAGACGCCCAACCGGTTGGTGCACTCTCTATCCGGGGTTGTAGGCTCTCCAACCCAGGGCGTCACGGTAAGAGCTGAGATATTGATTCTGTTTGGTGCAAAACCAACCATTGCTTGTTTGTAACTCGGTGTAAGGGGTAGAAAAAAGACGCTGTATTTTACACTTACCCGTGTGTCTGAGCCTTTCTCGGTAAAGCCGATCACCCACGATCCCGGACTAACAAATAAGTGTTTTTCAACACAGAATGGTAAGTCAACATGAAGTGGAAAGTCCAGGCAGCCTCACCCTGTCTTCATTCAGAGAAGGTTGATTGGTTCTTGACGGTTGTTTAGTACGTGGCCCTTTGGGAACTCTCTTTCCAGGCCCTAGCACTTGTTTCAAACTGGGTTTTAGGGCGGCCTTGACAAGATCTGACGCATAAAAACGCTTCTGTTCACCTCTGCAATCCAAGTGTGTCAAAAAGTTCAATCCTCTAAAGGCCAAAGAAAGAGCACAGCTGGGAGGCTCCTGGGGTGTGATGGGGGGCCACCCTTGGACCCCAGAGCAGCCTGCGTGAGTCCTGGCTTTAAACCCATATGTGTATGCTTGCCCGGGGTGAGGGAAAGGCGCTGAAGCCAAGGCGCAGACTGGCTGCTGAGCGCCCAGTTTAGCCCGAAGAGACCGGAGAAGCATTTCTCCCAGGCGGCTGCCCACACACTATCTGGCACCCGAACGCCTCATCGGGCTAGCAACACATACACGCGGAAAACGGCCTACTCACCACCGGCTACCCGAGCCAACAAAGCCACACGGAGACCAACGACGTCTTTTGGTAACTCCTCAACGAACTAACCGCTAGTTCGCCGAAAACAGACCGGCGCCGGACAAAGCAGCATATTCGACGAGACTGTGACAAAATGACATTTGCGCGCCGTTTTGGAAAAACTAAAATACTTCCAAGAAGTCAACCACCATCTTGAAAAGCCGAGCGCGTGAGTGCCAATAAAGTTCTATTCAAAGGAGCCCTTCCGGGTCGTGTCGCGTTGACACCACCGGTGTAGCAACCCCGAGCTTTGACTGGCAGGTAGAACAGTGACGAGACCGACGCGACACTGCTCAAGTGTTCTTTCGGGTTTATGCTCGCTGAATTTCACAACGCATTAGTCATGTTGTCGGCACTTACTACAGTACTACATACGCTCGCATGCGTACAAGCAAGCGTCCCCCGTCTTTATTGTCTGCATTCTAATTAGGTACGTGCGCCGTAACAAAGCCTGACAGTCCAGACTGAGGATAAACCTACAGAGCTTACCTGACCTTGTGTTGGCGTATTTCATTATCTTCATTTGTTTAAATCATTTGTATTCATACTTAATCAAGATGTTCTTTTCCATTTCCACAGCACACGCTGTACATGAAAACCAAGATGTCTTTTTCTTTCTCGTGTTGGGGGTCACCTTCCTGTTGTAGCGCCTCGTGTGGCGGCGGGTGGTATTGCTGCTGTTTGCTGTTGCTAGGAGACCTGCTGTTGGGTGTAGTTTGCTGAGGTCTGGTCAGCTTCTCTGCATCTTCTGCTGTCTGGAAAGGTCATGGAACGTCTCGATGAGGTGTGTCACTAAACAGGAAGTTGGAGAACAACATGAAACCTCCAAGAATGACCATTTCCCAGACTTTATTGTGTATTTTGTTTTTTGTGAGCAGTGTAATGAGCGGGACCGGTTGAAGATGAGACTCATGTTGGGGAAAAACAGCCTGGCAGTGGAGAAGCGGACCCTGACAGAAAGACTGGAAGCCGGCAAGCGAGTGGCAGCAGCGTCCCGCTGGAGAATACGGGAAGCAGGTAAAGGAGCTGCAGAGGAAGCTGCAGGTGAGTCAGAAAGAGACTCCCGAAGCCGAGGATGAACTTCTCAAAGTCCTCACTAAGGTGTCCTCCTTGATCCAAGCAGATGCAGAAGTCATGGCACAGACTAAAGACAAGTCAATCACAGGATCTGCAGTGTTTTTTCAAGAGGTCTTTAAAAAGAGCAAAACACTCCCGCTCATCTCAGAGGATCTTTGACCAGTAGGAAACACCAACTGTCAACTCCTGTCAATTGGAGTGTTTTTGTAGGAGGCCCTTACTCCTGTCAGATAGAGGATCTTTGGTGAGTTTTTCGGCTGTAGGGCTTTTAAAAAAAAAAAAAAAAAAAGCAAGCACTCCTGTTACATAGACAATCTTTGAGATGCATGTTCTGTATTTCCACTGGGAAAGAGCAGAGCGCTCCTGTCAAATAGAGGATCTTTGAGCGGCAGCTCCCGAAAGAAGTCATGAAGCAAGTCAACTAGTCTGCATCATAAGAGCTCCTGTTAGATCATATGTAATAGCAAGTACATAATAATAATAATAAATACAACTAAGGCGAACGTCACTGGACGTTCTCCAGCTGTTGTATTCTACACTATGTATTACAATATTTTGTAAACATCTCATCGAAATCCAGGTGGGATATTTGACCTAAGGAAGAGTTTCTTCAGTCAGAAGCTTCTTCTTCTTCCCTGCAGTTGAAGACTCAGAAAGAGCAGCTAGAGAGCAAAGCTCTGCACCTCCAGATGCTGAGGAAGAAGCTGACGGAGCTGAAGGACGAAAAGAGGAACAGGTCGGTGTCGGAGAACATCCGTGCTGAGTCCAGATGTCTGCAGAAGAAAGTGGAGCATTTGCAGGGCGAGCTGAGGGCCTCCAAGGCAGTCCAACGGCGAGCTGAAGGCCCAGCTCTCCAACAGCGCGGCTGAGCTCAAGGCAGAAGGCGAGGGAGCTAGACGGCACACCAGGAGGCCCTCCTGAAGCTGCAAAGACGTTTGACAAGCTGAAGCTACAGGAACGGAGCAAAGCCCACGCAGAGATGAGGCTGGACACTTTGACTTCTGACCAGCAAATTCAGGAGAGGCCAAGCAGAGAAAAATATTCAAGATACCTAAATGTGAGTCAAAAGTGCTGCCTGATGTACTGCACTGCCATACAAGCCGTTGTGGCAAACGATGACACTTGTTGGGTGGAACGTGGCCAGCTTGACGGCAGAGGCGGCGGCGGCGGCGAGCAGGAGAAATCATACGTACGTTTACATTGCGAGGATGATGGGAGGTAACCAACGGGAGGGCAGCTTCTTCTTCGTGGGTTTTTGTGGCGGCTGGCACCCATTGCTTTGGCGCATTACCACCATAGGGAAGGGCAGCTTCTTCTTTGTGGGTTTTTGTGGCGGCTGGCACCCATTGCTTTGGCGCATTACCACCATGGGGGAGGGCAGCTTCTTCTTCGTGGGTTTTTGTGGCGGCTGGCACCCATTGCTTTGGCGCATTACCACCATGGGGAAGGGCAGCTTCTTCTTTGTGGGTTTTTGTGGCGGCTGGCACCCATTGCTTTGGCGCATTACCACCATGGGGGAGGGCAGCTTCTTCTTCGTGGGTTTTTGTGGCGGCTGGCACCCATTGCTTTGGCGCATTACCACCATGGGGGAGGGCAGCTTCTTCTTCGTGGGGTTTTGTGGCGGGTGGCACCCATTGCTTTGGCGCATTACCACCATGGGGGAGGGCAGCTTCTTCTTTGTGGGTTTTTGTGGCGGCTGGCACCCATTGCTTTGGCGCATTACCACCATGGGGGAGGGCAGCTTCTTCTTCGTGGGTTTTTGTGGCGGCTGGCACCCATTGCTTTGGCGCATTACCACCATGGGGGAGGGCAGCTTCTTCTTCGTGGGTTTTTGTGGCGGCTGGCACCCATTGCTTTGGCGCATTACCACCATGGGGGAGGGCAGCTTCTTCTTCGTGGGTTTTTGTGGCGGCTGGCACCCATTGCTTTGGCGCATTACCACCATGGGGGAGGGCAGCTTCTTCTTCGTGGGTTTTTGTGGCGGCTGGCACCCATTGCTTTGGCGCATTACCACCCTAGGGGAGGGCAGCTTGTACGTGCAGCACATTCAAAATTCTGGGCTGCACTTTCAATTTTCATATTTTTACATAAAATGGCACTGAAATGCTTGAAATGACCACCTTCCCTCCCATCATCATCATCTTCGTGGAAATACACCTTGGTTCTGTGCAGCCCATGAGGACCGGTAAATTGTCATCATTATCTATGTCATAACGATCAATAAGAGACAACAAACGTCAAAATGATTTGGCATTCTTTGTTGCTAATGCTCGCAAACATTTGTCAACATATGCATAATAATATGGATTCACATGACACACATCTCACCTGATACACACGCCGCTCATACCATAAACTTTCTAACTACGTCATAGTTTTCTGATATGTTGCAAAAATAAAAGAGACCACGACTCTCTAAAAATAATCTCATCAGTGATTTGTTGTTATTGTTAGCACAAGCACGTTGGATTTTCATGCATGCCCAAAATACATCCAAAACAACATACGGTATGTATTATGAGTGGGAATTACTGGGACAAAAATCACAGCCTAGGTTGACTTTGGTGCTTTGCCGGTACTTTCAAGTCCACATTTCCCAGGATGCACCTTCACAGACCCCCTGGATCATCCCGCCCGCTATACACGCAGATGTAGGGGCCACGTCCCCCGAGTCCACCTAGACGGGAGGGGGCCCGTTGGTGTAGCTGAGCATGGGGTAGAAGGAGTGAGCAAAGTTGTTGGACTGAGTGCAGTAGTCCTCCTCGGACATGGGAAGCAGGAAGGAAACCAGAAGCAGCAGCAGCAGCAGCAGCTGAAGGGGCAGCGCCACCCGCAGGACGCGACGCGCAAACGATGGCGAGGAAGAGGAGGAGCCAGGCGTCAACGGCGGAGGGTCAGAAGGGCAGGAAGCGGACCCAGCGTCTCTGTGACACCTGCTCACCACACACAAGTTGTGTTGGATGTCAAATGTGAGAACTAATCATTTCACTACAACCTCTAAAGTCAAACAACAAAATAACAAGAGAAATGATCTGGTTGGCTAAACACTGACGGCAAAGTAAAGCATAAAAAGGAGTTAACCACACTTAGTTAACGTTAAAAACAACAAAAAAGCCAAATATTCAAGCGTAAAAGGAGTTAACCAGTTAGTTAACGGTAAAAACAACAAAAAAGCCAAATATTCAAGCGTAAAAGGAAGTTAACCACAGTTAACGGTAAAAACAACAAATAAGCCGAATATTCAAGCGTAAAAGGAAGTTAACTAGTTAGTTAACTGTAAAAACAACAAATCTAAACCTTCAGCAATGGCAAAATGTTCAAGCGTAAAAAGAAGTTAACCAACACAACCCCGAACTGCAAGAGCAAAGAAATTCCCTAAAGAACGGCGAACTATTGCAGTGTAAAAATAAGTTGACCACAGTTAGATAGTTAGGCTAACACAGAGAAGTGCACTTTTTCACCCACAATCCTAATGTGAGACATGAACACGCGTCTATTCTTCTCTTCTGTGCCTTCTGAGGATTTCTAATAAAAAAGAGGCAGCTAATTAATGCACGTGGTGGGACACACCTATTCTGCCCAGAAAGGTCGCTGTTGAAAGATGTCAATCCAAATATGCTCACGTTCCACAATCATCAGCAGGTGAGCCTGAATGTGACCAAAAGCCGAGGACTACGAAGACCACGAATGCATTCATAGCTACAAATACCAAGAACAGGGGGAAGGACAACAAGGACTTCCATATTACTTTTTTTTTCCTTTGGACTTCCATATTCCAATGATGTCACAAACAAAACTCTAATAATAATAAAGTCATAAACACATTTGGGGAAAGAAAGCTCCGTTTACGCCACCGTAGCACTCATGCAGGTGTGTATATGATTACAACGTGTCAATAAAAAGTATTTTGTCATTATTAGAGCCCTCTAAAGATGAAATAACAACCCTATAGTCATCTGATTGGGTGAAGTTTGATTCTCAAATTGTGTTACACCCGAACACCAGGAACTTATGTGGATAAAAAGGCGTAGAGAGGGTGGCCTTAGGATGTCTTCTCTGCTATTTGGAGATGATGTGCTCCTTATGGTCTCATCAGGCTGTGATCTTCAGCGTTTACTGGAGCGGATTGCAGCTGAGTGTGAAGCTTCTGGAATGAGACTCGGCACCTCCAAATCCGAGGCCCCGGTTCTCAGCTGGAAACGAGTGGATTGCACCCTCCGGGTCGGGAGTGAGGTCTTGCCTCAGGCGGAGGAGTTCAAGTATCTCGGGGTCTTGTTGTGAGGGAAGGTTGGAGTGTGAGGTCAACAAACGGATCAGCACAGTTTCTGCAGTAATGCGGTAGCTGTACCGGACTGTAGTGGTGAAGAGAGAGCTGAGCCGGAAGGCAAAATTCTCAATTTACTGGTCAACCGATGTTCCGTGTTCCATGTTCTATGGCCACGAGTCATGGGTCATGACCGAAAGAACGAGGCTGCGGACACAAGCGGCGGAAATGAGTTTCCTCCGTATGGTGGCTGGACTCCCCTTGAGACAGCGTTTCCCAAACTGGCCCCCTTTTGGAGATAAAATTATTTTACGCCGCGGATTTCAACATTGTGAAATTTGAAGATTTACACAAAAACATGTCTCCAAACAGTGCCTGTAACACAGCAGTAAAACAGCTCCAGGCTTTTAAGATGCACTGGTATACCACCCATTGTTAGCCTTAAATCAGTCTTCTCTAGCGGCACCAAAGAACCGAATGGAGCCCCACTTGTCAACAAAAGTCCCAAGAGCGCCGCAAGCAATCAAGACCTTTGTTGTGGCAAAATTTGGGTATCCTTTATTTTTAAAATGCAGTATGTCTTCCTGACTGCTTCACTTCCTGACAGATTCCTGACTGACGGGAGGCAGTAGGTGAGGTCGGGGAGCGCCATATCCAGCTTTGGTGCCCCCCAGGGGTGTGTCCTGTCCCCTATGCTTTTTTCCTTATACATGAACGACTGCACCTCGGGCGACTCGGCTGTGAAACTGCTGAAATCAGTCATCGACCTAAGATGGTATCCTGGTGCGGTCACAATAACCTGGAACTAAACCGGCTTAAAACTGTGGAGATGGTAGCGGTCTACTAGGTCTACTGTGGACTCCTTCAAGTTCCTGTGCTCCACCATCTGCCGGTACCCGAAGTGGTCTCTAGACACGATCCAGAAGAAGGCACAGCAGAGGATGTACTTCTTGAGAGTGCTCAAGAGGTTCAACCTGCTAACCTTCTAAAAAGCAATAATACAATCTGTTCTCTGCTCCTCCAATACATTTTGGTTTGGCTCCGCTACCAATCCGGACAAGAACAGACTGCAATGGAAAATCATGGACACCAGCCTGCTCTCCTTGGAGGAACTATACAGGTCCAGAGCCAAGAAGAGGGCAGGCAATAACAGTTTCTTCCCCCTGGTGGTCAAACTATTGAACTCCTAACAACCCTCCCCTTCCCCCCCAACATTATTTAGATGACCAATCATTGCTACAGTGAGGAAAAAAGTATTTGAACCCCAGCTGATTTTGTAGGATGGCCCCCTAACAAAGAAATGATCAGTCTATAATTTCAATGGTAGCTTTATTTGAACACTGAGAGACAACAATGACAAAAAAAATCCAGACAAATGCGTTTCAAAAAGAGCTATAAATGAATTTGCATTTCCATGACGGAAATAAGTATTTGATCCGTCAGCAAGATCTCTAGCTCCCAGGTGGATCTTATACAGGTAAGGAGCTGACATTGGCAGCCCTCTCAGCTCGTTACCTGTATAAAAGAGACCTGTCCACAGAAGCAATCAATCAATCCAGATGCCAAACTCCGCACCATGGCCAAGACCAAAGAGCTTTCCAAGGACGTCAGGAACATGATTGTGGACCTACACAAGCCTGGAATGGGCTACAAGACCATCGCCATTTGGTGACAACAGTTGGTGCAATTATTCGCAAATGGAAGAAACACAAATGAACTGCCAATCTCCCTCGGTCTGGAGCTCCATGCAAGATCTCACCTCGTGGAGTTTTGATGATAATGAGAACGGTGAGGAATCAGCCCAGAACCACTCGGGAGGAACTTGTCAATGATCTCAAGGCAGCATAGTCACCACAAAAGCAGTTGGTAACACACTACGCCGTGAAGGACTGAAATCCTGCTGTGCCCGCAAGGTCCCCCTGCTCAAAAAACAATCTACAGGCCCGTTTGAAGTTTGCCTCTGAACATCTGACTGATTCAGAGGAAGACCGGGTGGAAGTGTTGTGGTCAGATGAGACCACAATTGAGCTCTTTGGCATCAAGTCAATTGCAACAACAATTGCAGCGCATCAAAGGGAGGATGGATGGGGCCATGTACCGTCAAGTGTTGGGTGAGATGGGTCGTGGTCGGGTATTCCAGCATGACGATGATCCAAAACACACGGCCAAGGCAACAAAAGATTGGCTCAAGAAGAAGCATATTAAGGCCGTGGAGTGGCCTAGTCAGTCTCCAGACCTTAATCCCATAGAAAATCTGTGGAGGGAGCTGAAGGTTGGAGTTGCCAAACATCAGCCAAAAAACATGAATGACTTGGAGAGGATCTGCAAAGAGGAGTGGGCCAAAATCCCCCCTGAGATGCGTGCAAACCTTGTGGCCGACTACAAGAACCGGCAGACCTCTGTGATCGCCAACAAAGGTTTTGCCACCAAGTACTGAAGCCCGTTTTTCAAAGGGATCAAATACTTATTTCCTTCACGGAAATGCAAATTCATTTGTAACTCTTTTTGAAACGCATTTTTCTGGATTTTTTTTTGTCATTGTTGTCTCTCAGTGTTCAAATAAAGCTACCATTGAAATTATAGACTTCATTTCTTTGTTGGTGGGAAACTTACACAATCAGCTGGGGTTCAAATACTTTTTTCCCTCACTGTACATCCCATGTAAACATCTATACAGTAGTCTTCTCCTGTTCCCCACTGAGCACACTTCTTCTTATCATTGCAACAGAGAGCGATATTGACCAGAGTCAAATTCCTAGTGTGGCAACACACACGGTAAAAATGAAGCTGATTCTGATCTTGCTTGTTCACGGTCACCACGAAAAAAAAAAAACCCAAAAAACCGCAGAAAGTTAGGGAACGGCACAAATCCCGGCGCCAGGAACGGCCTTACGCCCGGTCCCGACCTAGGCTTGACCGAGACTCTGATAAGAAAGCACGCATCGCTCCTCTCAACGAGCAGCGGGTGCTGCCAGACGCCCGTCCAGCTGAAAGCACTCACAGGCAGCTGCGGTCCATCTTGTTTGTGACATTA
Organism: Oostethus manadensis; assembly: GCA_024372805.1. Taxonomy (NCBI): domain Eukaryota; kingdom Metazoa; phylum Chordata; class Actinopteri; order Syngnathiformes; family Syngnathidae; genus Oostethus; species Oostethus manadensis. The sequence goes on from QODF01000176.1 coordinate 698,021, forward strand.
GAGAAAAGCGAGAGAGAAGAAAGCTGAGTTGTAGTTCACGTGATGAGTTCTGTTGTGCGGAAAAAGGAGGCTTGAAAATGTTCCTTCGGGAGAATCAGAGGGAAGACAAAGCTGGCAGAGAAAGGACTGAGAGGCAAGACAGGGGAACAATAGCGACAAGAGAGGAAGAGGACACGTGGCGCACGCCTCGGGGGTTATTAAGCAGTGGAGGACGCCAGAAGGGGTTGGGTCTTGCATCATTCCTTATAAGGAGTGTGGGCATCAGTCAGCCTACGTAAGAAGACTTGCAGAAGATGATGGAATTCACTATCATGTGTTGTTGTTTTTTTCTTCTTTTTTTAAAAAAAAAAAAGAGCTTGAAATGAAAATGGGGGCATATCGAGTGTCAGCCAAGACTTCCATCATCTTCTGGGCAGGAAGCAACAGAACCATCATGTACCTTTGCTGTGGACTGCTCACAGGGGCTCCAGCACGTTGTGACACACTACATTTGCCCCGCCGCTGGTTGCAATGAACGGGGGGGTGGGTGGGCAGAGGGGCGGGGCAGGGGGCGGGGTAAAAAGAAAAGAAAGTTTCAGTCCAGGCAAATCAAAACAGAAGCCACCAAAATAAAAGGTGGGATCAGACACATCAGCAGCAGCGGCATGCTTATTGAGATTGATGCTTCAGAGCGGACTTCAAGGACTACAAATGTGGATGTAGGAGAAAGGCCCCACCCCTGCTGGGTGGTCTGCCGCTCTGAGACCGTACAAAGGAGTGGGAAGACATCGTGGGTGTACGGGAAGGGGTGTGGACACACCTTGGCATGAATGGATTAGCTGTGAGTTCAGCAAATGGAAGGTGCTCTTGGGACTACAAATTCAAGGAAAGATCTAGAGGGAAGTACCCATGAACGCTGTGACCAAAAAAGGACTGTCGCCTCTCCCCACTAGTGGGTCTGCAGCTCTGGGAACATGCAGAAGAGCGGGAGCACAAGTGTGGACGTACAGGAAGGACAGATCTTGGAATGGGCAGGGAGGTGAGGGGTGATTCCTGCCGGTCGCCCACGGGTTGCAAGTTCATGTTAGCAGTGGAGGACTTAGTAACGGGAACAGGAACAAGTGTGTATGTTACCGATCGCCGTCGACTTGGTGTGCTCCTCCCTGAGGCGGGACTTAAAGAGCCAGACCCGGTGTCCAAATCATCACCCGACGACCATGATGACAGATCCTGTGGATGCAAAAGACGACCATATTTAGTTTGCACAGAATCCATGGGCTTTGAATGTAAGGCTGCAACCGACAGCGACCTGCTGGCTGCTGGTGATGTCCAGGATCTTGGCCAGCTCGCGGAGGTCGCGGGTGACCTCCTTCAGCAGCAGCTTGAGGCGGTTGCCGATGACGTGGACCTTCTCCTTGGCCTCCAGGCAGTCGCCACCCTGCGAGTTGACCAGCAACTGGAGCGACATGTCCTGCAGTGACGCCACCTTCAGCTGAGAGTCCAGCAGCTCCTGGCGGACTTGCTGTGAAAAACCAGACCAAGACTCTTCAATTTACTTCAATTGTTCAGATATTCATCATATGTAACCATCTTCTTCTTCTTTTCCTATTCTGAGCTATTCAGTCTTGTGTCTCAGCTCACAAATTCCCACAACTCCTGTGCTGACGTACATGAACCAAGATCACATACCGTGAGTGTTTTATGATGCTCATGCAGAGTGTTGCTGTCCTGGATGGGGTCGACGGGGACCACCTCATTACGCCTGCGGTCGATGTTTTCCAACCAGAGCAGCAGACCGTGACTCATCTCATGAAAGTCCTGTTAATTACACCAACCCTTAGTAGGACTGCTGAGTACACCATTGATTGCTTCTACAGATAACTGGTAAGCACCAATGACTGGTATAACTGGTGAATATACAAATAACTGGTATGCACCAATGACTGGTATGACTGGTGAATATACAAATAATTGGTATACAAATGACTGGTATGACTGGTGAATACTTGAATGACTGGTATGACTGGTGAATACTTGAATGACTGGTATGACTTGTGAATATACAAATAACTGGTATGCACCAATGACTGGTATGACTGGTGAATACTTGAAGGACCGGTATGACTGGTGAATAAACAAATAACTGGTATGCACCAATGACTGGTATGACTGGTGAATACTTGAATGACTGGTATGACTGGTGAATACTTGAATGACTGGTATGACTTGTGAATATACAAATAACTGGTATACAAATGACTGGTATGACTGGTGAATACTTGAAGGACCGGTATGACTGGTGAATACTTGAAGGACCGGTATGACTGGTGAATATACAAATAACTGGTATGCACCAATGACTGGTATGACTGGTGAATACTTGAATGACTGGTATGACTGGTGAATATACAAATAACTGGTATGCACCAATGACTGGTATGACTGGTGAATATACAAATAATTGGTATACAAATGACTGGTATGACTGGTGAATACTTGAATGACTGGTATGACTGGTGAATATACAAATAACTGGTATGCACCAATGACTGGTATGACTGGTGAATATACAAATAATTGGTATACAAATGACTGGTATGACTGGTGAATACTTGAATGACTGGTATGACTGGTGAATATACAAATAACTGGTATGCACCAATGACTGGTATGACTGGTGAATATACAAATAACTGGTATACAAATGACTGGTATGACTGGTGAATACTTGAATGACTGGTATGACTGGTGAATACTTGAATGACTGGTATGACTTGTGAATATACAAATAACTGGTATGCACCAATGACTGGTATGACTGGTGAATACTTGAATGACTGGTATGACTGGTGAATATACAAATAACTGGTATGCACCAATGACTGGTATGACTGGTGAATATACAAATAACTGGTATACAAATGACTGGTATGACTGGTGAATACTTGAATGACTGGTATAACTGGTAAATATACAAATAACTGGTATGCACCAATGACTGGTATGAGTGCTGAATACTTGAATGACTGGCATGACTGGTATGACTGGTGAATACTTGAATGACTGGTATGACTTGTGAATATACCAATGACTGGTATGACTGGTGAATATACAAATAACTGGTATTATCGTCGATTACACGAACGACTGGTATGATGGTTGATTAAGACAGACAGACAGACAGATACTTTATTAATCTGCAAGAGAAATTCATGTTTGCAACTAATTGTTAATAGCGTTGATTATGCAAAAGACTGGTCTAATGGATGATAATGCAAATGACTGGTGTGACTTTTGTACCTCATAGCATCATCATGAACAAAGAGTGGCTCCCCACCTGACACTGCATGAGGGCTCCCTGCAGTGAAGACCTCCACTCGTCCAATGAGGTGGCCAGTTTGTCCCAGTGGTTGTTCATGTTTTTCAGTTTGGCCTGCAGGTCTTTGGACTCCTCCGTGTCCGAGTGCACAAAGTCTGTGCTGCACAGGTTGATGGACAGCACAATCCCCTTGCGCTTGTCCCAGGCCCTCTGCAGCTCCTGGACCAACACACCACATCTTTATACACCCTCACTTTCCAGTGTCAGCACCATTCATTTTTTGCACAGTCTTAATGGGCACGGAACTGAGCAGAGCTTCACATGTTGCTACTGCAATCCCGGGCTGTACTCACCTGTGGGACACTGTACACGACAGCGTCCACTCTCACCTTGAGCTTTTTGATGCGGAACTGAATGGTCTGGATGTCGGTGCTGAGGTCCAGCCTCTGCTGCTGCTCCAGCTCGTCGCCTGCCTCCCTCAGCCAGGTGCAAATGTTGGTCAGGTCAGAGTGGAGCTGCTGCCACTGCTGCTGGTTCTGCTTGGTGCGGATTTCTTTGCTGAGGTCCTGGGCCTGCAGAAGCTCCCAGCGTTCAATCACGCCTGAAATATGAAAAATGGAACGCCCTCAGTCTACTTCCTGTACAATCACGGAGAAGGGTGGCAGACACAGCGAGAGAGTGGAGAGAATCACCTGATGTTTGAGACTCGGAGCTGCTGGGATTGGCCAGTCCAGACGCCGTGTCTTCTTCCTCTTTGAGCTCGTGGCCCATCCTCTTCACCGTGTCGATGCTGCCTCTGCACTCACCCAGCAGCCTCATCTGCAGCACACGACATCAACACATTGTAGCTGAAGTACCTCCAGGGACTGGACGACATTGCACCATGTCACGCACGTATCCCATGTACGAGGCATCCAGGTCTACGGCGGTAGGCGTGCCGCTGCAGATGCTGTCGCCGTGTCGCAGCTGGAAGCGGCCCGTGTCGGGCTGATGAACGTGCGAGTCCGTCGAGGTGACCTCCCCTGCTGATGCAAAGTGAAATGCTCACCCTGGTGCAGGAGGAAACCGCGTCGGGTGCATTAAATCACAGTAAAAAAAAAAAAAGCTCTGTCCAGATAGAGACGCAAGAGCGGTGATCTTGTTAACGTCATTGCGCATCTCTGTGTGGGCGGAGCCTGTGCCACAATCACTAACCTGACGTCCTCTTCATCGAGGGGGAGAGGTAGCGTGACAAGACCACAACATGCTTGAGCACAGAAAAGGTTATTAGAGCCACACCAAAAAACACCAACGTGAGAAAGCCACATTTAGAAAAAAAGACGGGATCCCTTCCACTTCTCTTGCCCAAATTTAAACCATAAGATGAAATGGAAGTGAGCCTTGGGGTGTTAGAAAGCGTTGCTACATGTGCCCCAAAAAGTGTGGAAATCAACAGACAATCCCAAAGTGGTGAAAAGACTAAGTTCTTGTTAATCCCAAGGCCTCAAGGCATGCTGGGAGTTAGCATGTTGCCTACCAGCGGAGGACCTCAGTGTTTGCTCTGTTAGTCTAACAAAGGCCTCCAGGCTGTCTGGGATCACTACATCTGGAAGACACACGGTAAAGCACACACATTCAGCACTGGGCGCGCTTTGGTCCACATCCACCCATCCTGTAGACCCGACGCATTGAATCAATCCAAATCAGACTGTTCTGATTGCCTTAGAAGACTTTGGGCTTATCATCCAAGCAGGCTTCACCCGTTCATGCTCAAAGACTAGGTGGGACACACACCGGTTAGACTAGATAGGACAGCTCTAGTCTGGGAACTTGGTGCAAGATCCAATCTGATTATGGAGGCATGTCCACACAGAAATTCTTGGCTTGGCTCTTCTGTGGTGTCAAATGATGGGCGTTACAATAGAGTGGCGCCACCGACGATGGAGGTTTTACTGTTATCACCTCGGTAGGAACATCATTTAGATGTTTATCACCTACATTAGCATCCCGTTCAGATGCAATGATGGTGGTTTGGGTCCTATCACCTACATTAGCATCCCGTTCAGATGCAATGATGGTGGTTTGGGTCCTATCACCTACATTAGCATCCC
>QODF01000176.1:706018-729365 GCA_024372805.1 Oostethus manadensis
ACACTTCCATACCTCCACAGGTATATCATCAGGACCGAGTGCCTTTCCATTCTTCATCCTCTTCAATGCCCTCCTCACTTCTTCCTTACTAATATTTGCTACTTCCTGGTCCACAACAGTCACCTCTTCTACTCTTTGTTCTCTCTCATTTTCCTCATTCATCATCTCTTTAAAGTACTCTTTCCATCTTCCCATGACACTACTGGCACCTGCCAATATTTGTGTGACAAATTTTTTATGGAGTGTTGAATTTGAAGGCTCATCGCTGCACTTTTTGGCAAACTTTTCCCCAACCAGATTTGTCAAAAAATACATTTTTTAGTTTCGTTAGTTTAGTTAGTTTTTTTCCCGTTTAGTTTTGTGGTTATTATTTAGTTTTGTGTGTTAGAACATGGCTTCTTCTTTTCAATTGTGACTTCATTCTCATAAAAAGACAGCTGTTTCTTCCTTTTCTGCTGTCGTTTTGTCTTCTTGAAACTTGTCTTTCCATAATATCATGACTTTATTCCCACAGCATAACTTTTTCCCAACCTCATTTTGTCATATTTCTTTGAAAAATATATATTTTTCCTAATATATTTGTTAATAAACGATATTTTTCATAATATTATGCACGTTTTTTTGTAAAAATTAAGGCGTCTCTCATACAAACACAACTTTTTTTAGTAGTTTCTTTTTCCATTATGCTTTGTTAAATTATATTTAATTGTGTCCCATTAGCCAAGAAAAAACCCCCACTGTGCACATCTCTGACTTAGCACATTGCACAAGACAGCAGCAACAGAACCAATGTTGTAATAGCAGTAAGGAGCCAGCTGCTGAGCCAGCATTGAGAGTAGCAGCCAATGATGTTTTAAAGCATATGTAGAGGTAGATTTAGCTGCTGGAGGGTGACCACTCTTATTTACTCGATCCTTCAAATGCAGACAGATTGTGGAGCTCATTTAAATTTCATGAAATGAAAAAAGGAGGTCCTATAGCCTCTATGCTAATTAGGCTGAAAAATAAATAATGTACTAATATATCTGCTTGTAGGGTAATGTTTTGTTTTCTCTCAATGAGAGAAGAAAACGATGGTAGACGTTTGACTGACCTGACAATGCAGAGGCAGGCCGGGGAAGGAAGTCCGCCTCCTCGCTCTGCTGCTCCCTGAGGGCCCTGCTGGCGCTCTCCAGCCCGCGGCTCAGGTCGTAGTCGTGATCCCACTCCAGGGGGATGGAGTCTACGCTGGCTGGGGTGTCCCTGCCCGAACGCTCCGTCCTCAGCTGAGCCACCAGAGAGGCCGAGCGGCCCGAGGACGGCAGCGGCGACAGGAAGCCGTCGCCCAAACGCTCGCTCCACGGCAGGCCGGACAAGTCCCCGGGCTCATCCAGTTCCAGCTCACGGTCCGAGAGCGACAATTCAGCATCATCCTCTGCCAGCTGAGAAGAAGATCGGTCCAAGAGAAATTCACAGAAGCTAGTGCATACAATCTGATTCAGAACTGGAAATCTCACAGGGAGGCGAATGAGCTTCTTGTGGTAGCGTTCCACTCGACCAAACACCTCCTGGCAGTAGCGCTGCAGCTCCTCCAGCTCCTCCTCGATGACGGCGGCATCCAGTGGTTCGCTCTTCTCTATCAGGGCCTCGCCCTGGTGGAAGATGCTCTCGATCTTGGCGGTGGTCAGCGAGATCTCCTGCTGGAACGACTGCGGGACGAAAGGACGGTCAATGTTGTACTTTCAGCCAATGACTTTAAGACTTTGTAGAGGTGTAGCCCAAAGTCCGAGGAAAAACAGGACTTTTTCTTCCAGTTCAAAGTTTCTGCCCCTGCAGTCTACTTTGACTGGGAATAAAAGTGGGCCAGTGTATGAAATTTCCTTGCTTTCCTGCTAAAGTTTTTCAAAAAAAAACCTCACCGTTTGGTATTTACACGATTTTATGCAAAAAATTTAATTGAAAAAAAAATGTGTAAACAAAATGCGTGTTTTTTTTTAAACAATTAGTTTGATAAAATATGCCGTTCATGCAAAAAAATTCCGGGTTTCAAAGTTGGGGTGTCCAAAGTGCGGCCTGGGAGGGACTTTCTAAAAATAGTGTATGAGAAAATAATAGAAAATTAAAAAACAAAGTTGTAATGTGTTGAGGAAAAAGTCATAATTTTGTGAAAACAATAAATGTTATAATAGTGCCAACAATTTAAAAATTGTTTTTTTAAGTGGTAATATTATGACAAAAATATAATCAACTAATAAAGTTGTATTTTTTTGCAAAATAAGGTTGTGGAAAAAGTTATGATATTAAGACAATAAAGTCAAAATATAATGAAAATAAAATGGTTTCAGTCATATTTGTCAGATCGTCTGCGGTTTGCATCCATTAGTAATACAGAATCCAGACACGTGATGGTCAATCATGGCATCCCACAGGGTTCTGTGCTAGGACCAATATTATTCAGCCTTTATATGCCCCCCTTCGGTAATATCACTAGCAAACACTCCATTAATTTCCATTGCTATGCAGACACACAACTGCACTTTCAATGAAAGCCAACCAAAATGCCTAAATGACATAAAGAGCTGGATGACTTCAAACGTTTTACTATTAAACGCAGATAGAAGTGAAATGATAGTCCTTGGTTCCCAACCCCTCAGAGACCAGCTTGCAAATGATATTACTGCCCTAGATGGTCTTGTACTCACCCTACACAATACAGTCAGAAACCTTGGGGTCGTCTTCCATCGGGACCTTTCCTTTCGTTCCCAAATACCCCAAGTGTCAAGTACTGCATTATTATACGTTTCTCCTTCTTACATATAAAGCACTACACGGTCAGGCACCAGTATATCTTAAAGAGCTCCTAGAACCCTACCAACCCAGTAGAACACTACGCTCAAATAATTTACAATTACTTGCAACTCCTGGAATGTTTAGAAGTAGAATGGGAGGTTGATCCTTTAGTTATCGTGTAGGGTGTGGAACCATCTCCCCAACTCAATCCGGGGTGCAGGATATGCTGAAATTACATTTTTCTATGTTCCCTGGTCTAAGACTAAGGCTTGATCTACCACGTATCCCTCTAATTTTTCATATTTAAACCCAATTGTTTGAGACAAACAGCCGCCCCACAGAGCTTAGGTTCTGTCCAATGTTTCCTCCCAGTCCAGGGTGTACCCCGCCTCTTCCCCAAAGTCGGCAGAGATAGTCTCCAGTATACCGCCGCTACTTTGTCAGGATATAAGCGGCATGGAAAATGGATGGATTGATAGTCATAATTACGAGAAGAACATGTACGAGAAGAAAGTTAAAACATATTTTTTACAAAAATAAAAACTAAATATTATGAGTATAAAGTCATAATAGTTTAAAGTAAATTTTATAAAGTATCTCGAGGTCTTGTTTACGAGTGAGGGAAGGTTTGAGCATGAGGTCGACTGACGGATTGGTGCAGCTCCGCACCGGACTGTTGTGGTGAAGAGAGAGCTGAGCCGGAAGGCAAAGCTCTCGATTTACCAGTGGATCTACGTTCCCACCCTCACCTATGGTCATGAGCTTTGGGTCATGACTGAAGGAACGCGATTGCTGTTACAAGCGTCGAAAATGAGTTTCCTCCGCCATCCCGGGGGAGCTCAGAGTCGAGTCGCCGCATCGTCACATGGAGAGGCGCCAGTAGAGGTGGCTGGGATGCCTCCCGGGCCCCTCCCTGGTGAGGTGTGGTGTTCCTGGCATTCCCAGTCGGGAGAAGGCCCCGGCAGACCTAGGACACGCTGGAGGGATTATGTCTCACAGCTGTCCTAGGAACCCCTTGGGGTCCCCACGGTGGATCTGGAGACCGGCAAGTCTGCACTTCCCTACTGAGACTGCGGCCCCAGTGAACCGGACCCGGAAAAGTGGAATGGAATTCAATGGAATTTTGTAAAGATTACTTTGAAAGATTGAAATTGAAAGATGAAATATTTCAAACATTTGAACAAACATTTAAAAAAGATCAAAGACTGACTTGGCATATGATGTCTACTAAATTGGGTAATACATTCATGTCTAAAGGACTACAATAATGTAAAAAAGTGCAATTTGAACGTGTTATAGATGTTTTCTATGCTCTAATTACCAAAATATTCTATTTCCAATTAAGTAATACCACTTGGTGGAAATTCACTCATCACGGTGGGGTCTGGAACCATCTATCCGTCATAACCAAGGGATTACTGTACATAAATCCTAAAAAAACAAGTTTTAAAAATGTCTGGTAATAAATGATTCTTTATACGGTGACACCCCAGGACCAGAAGAAGGCACTGCATCCAATTTCCATCCATCCATCCATTTTCTTCCGCTTATGAATGCCGAGGCGTTCCCAGGCCAGCTGAGAGACATAGTCTCTCCAACGTGTCCTGGGTCTTCCCTGAGGTCTCCTACCGGTTGGACGTGCCCTGAACACCTCCCCAGGAAGGCGTTCGGGAGGCATCCTAACCAGATACCCGAGCCACCTCATCTGACTCCTCTCAATGCGGAGGAGCGGCGGTTCTACTCCAAGTCTCTCCCGGATGACAGTGCTTCTCACCCTATCTCTAAGGGAGAGCCCAGCCACCCTGCGGAGAAAACTCATTTCGGCCGCTTGTACCCGCCATCTTGTCCTTTCGGTCACTACCCAAAGCTCATGAGCATAGGTGAGGGTAGGAACGTAGATCGACCGGTAAATCGATCTACGATCGATCTCTCTTTTCACCACGACAGACCGGGGCAGAGTCCGCATCACTGCAGACGCCGCACCGATCCGCCTGTCCATCCAATTTGTGATGCTCAATAGCACTGCTTGCAGGACTGAAGTGGGAGTGCATCACACAGCGTCGGATTTAGTGCTGCCAGGCCCTGACTTAGTGTCAGCCAGCGCAACTGTGGTCATGCTTTGCAGCCACGAGAGGGTCACCTTGAGCTGCTTGATCTTGGCCTGGATGTCACACTCTGAGAAGTGCTCAATGTTGGTGAGTTGGAGGTCCATCTCGGTCAGCCACACCAGGATAGCGTCCCTCGCCGTCTCAAACTCCTCCCTCTGGCTGATAAAGTGCTGGACGGGAAGCGGAGACCCGGAGTCAGGGCGAATACGTAATAACACAAGTCATTTGAGGCAAAAAGCACCTTGAGCCTGCGCAGGATGGATGCCACCCTCTTCTGCAGGTTGTCCCACCGCTGGTTGGCGCTGTGCGTCATCTCTTTCAGGTGACAGGACGTGTCGGTGCGGTTTTCTCTGGCCAGGCGGCGGTACTGCTTGTTGATTAACTCCAGCTGAGTGAGGCTTTCATGGACCTGCCTCTGGAAGGACTGTGGAGGCATGGGACTTCATAATAGCTAGCAGGCTAGTAAGCTTCATGTTGTCTCCAGGAGGAGATGTACCTCAAATTTCTTCAGTTCCTCCTTGGCTACGGTGTACAAAACACCAGAGGAGTTTGGCAGCGCAGCCGTCGTCTCCGAAGCGGCCAGCCACTCGTCAAAGCGGGAAAAGTCCTCCAGGAACTTCTGCCACAAACGCCAGGTTTCTTCGATCCTGACAAAGATGTTGAGTGAGCAAGTGAGGTTGGGTTGCGTGCGTCTGACTGCGTCCTACTTGAGTCTCCTCTCCATGGAAGAGGCGCAGATGCTTCTCCAGCGACGGTCCAGGCTACGTGTGGCCTGATGGATGGAGTCGCACTCGGCGTCGGTGGCGCAGGCGTCGCAGTCGTGCAGGAGCACCTCGCACAGATTGAGCACGGACGCCACTCCCGTGCTGTGCTTCTCGATGTCGCTCTGGAGATCCTGTACAGGAACATGCAGATGGTTGCATTGGACTCCCACGCAGCGCAAACACAGCTTACCTGCTGCTCTTCCAGTTTGCGCCGAATGTCTTGGAAGTCACAGGCGTCGTAGGCGATGGGTTGGGACAGCTCCGTCTCCATGTGGGCCAGCCAGGATCGCAGGCTGCTCATGTTCTTGTCTAGCTGCTGCACGGCCACCAGAGTTTCCCTGAGCTTCTTCACCCTGACAGCAACATTTGCAAAGTCAGCGTCAAGCAGTCAGACTTGGCGTGTAAGTCCTCACCTGGCTCCAATGAGATCCAGGAGGTGCTGCCAGCGCTCGTTGACTTTACTCCGTTTGTGTTCCATTTCAGCAGCTTTGCTCGGGTGGCTGGACCGGGCCAAACGCTCCCCTAGCCGGTGAAGGTGGAGCTTGTTCTCCTCGGCCACAGAGATCTCCTCCTGGTAGTCCTGTAGACACGACGCAACCCAACCGGGGTAAATAAAAAGACCACAAGAATACAAACCTCGCAGGAATTTACTCCCATTTCATACGAAATGCTGTTCTTAAGAATCTACTGCAAAGATCCTCTGCAACTGTTTTGAAGGTTCTCCTGCTAAAGTCTGTTTTGAAACACAGACACGCTTATCTTTTTTTTTTTTTTTACCTTGCGCAGCCGCTCGATCATTTCCTCAATGCTCATGTCTCCGTTTTGCGACACCTTGCTCTCCATGGCGGTGATCCACTCGCACAGCTCCTTGTACTTGTCACTGAAGACGCTCCACTCGTTCAGCTTGTCGCTCACCTGCTGCACGCGCAGGGACAGCTGCAGACGTGCGATCGAAGGGAGAAAGCGTAAAGGAGTGTGGTTTTGAGCATTTCCTGCGCGGGAGTGCATGTGGGGCACAAACAGGATGCAGCGTCGAAAGTTGCAGTGCAGTTCTGTTGCACGCCAGAACATGCAAACCCAGCCCGGGGAGTGACGGCAAAGCCGGTGCGTCACCTGGTGGCAGACTTGGTCCCACATACGATGCAGCAGCTCCATGCGCTCCTGCAGCACGCAAAGGTCCTCGGCGGTGATGTAACACGACAGCGACTCCCTCAAGACGCTCAGGTGGGACAAATCTACCGTCCAGTCATCCATGGTTCCCTCAAGGTCCTAAATGACGGACACAATCCTGGACTAGTAAGCAATATGACTTGAAATGTGGGATCAGGTGCTACAGTACTATCGTTCTTGTTATTGTGGGATGAGACGCTACCTTGCAACGCATCTGCTCAGCCTGCAGGTGGTCATGGTGGTCAGGAAGAGGCTGTGACAGCTGACCTTTGAAGGCGCGAAGCTTTTCCAAAGACGCACCGATACCTTTGTCACATCTGTCCCAGTCCTGGTGGTGTTAGTTTTACACAACATCAAGCAGCAGCTCCACACATTCCGTGTACCAGTCAAGTATCAACTCCGCTTGTGTCTGCTTTGCAACGGATCATTCCAATCATCTCTACTTGACTGGAATGATCCGTTCTTCTTGCAAAATGACGGCTTTTTTCCTAACAACAACAGGACAAGTTATGACCGTATTCTAGTATTATTTTAACATGATTATTCCTGTAAAATGATGTTTGTCTTGCAATATTTTGAATGAAATTTCTTGCAAAATCAGGACTTTCATGCCAGAACTTGCAGCGCTTACCAGCCAAGTGATATGGACCTCAATGGTAAGTGACATGGACAGCAGCTCACCTGCTGCCTCTTCTGCGGTACCGATGCAGGAGCCCGTGACACATGACACATCCCAGCGGGTGCTCCATTTCTGCTGGTACTGTGGCGATCCGGATCATCAGATCTTTAAGCGTCCCGTTAGACTGTCCATCGTCAACCAGCAGCAACAAGATCACACCGGTATTGATTGGTCATCCAATGGCAGGTCCCATTGACTTCAAATTTGCCGGGGGGCCAGACTATATCTTTGATACACGCACACAATTTACACTTACAATTTAACAGTCCGGGGGTGGGGGTGGGGGGGTGGGGGGTGGGGGGGTTGCACTCAAGTGTTCCACGTGTCCCGTCCCAAGTCTGTGTCCACCAGCCTGCCGAGCCTTCTTCACCACCACGCAAGATCGATGGCCATCCAGCTTCAGGAAGGGGGTAGGGGGGGGGGGGGGGTCGAGAGTCGCTTCTGCCGGTTCGCTCGGTCTGGGCCAACCACTTCTGGTCTTGGGTTTCTAAGTGCGCAGTAGACTTTGGGTCTCTAGTATTTTTTGCTACTGTGAGTATCGTTTTCCTTCTCGGCCTCCGGCAGAGCCTTGTGTTTCTGTGCCACCGTGTTGGCTTAGATGCCAGGTACCTGTTCCATCTTACCTTGGTGTTTTTCTCCTGCTGGATGGTTTTCTAGAACGGTTTTTTGGTATCATGGTTGTGTGGCTTGTACTTTTTCTGGACTAATGTCCCATTTGTGTGTACATTTTTGCTCCTCTTGTGGGGGACTCTTTTTGTATTCAGCTTTTTATTACTTCTTGCCTGCTTTTCTCTGCATTGTGGGATCCAAACTTGCCTGATGGCAATCGTGACGAGTTTTCACAACTTTCCCATAAAAGGTTTCCATGAAAAACTACTCTTTAATGGGAAAGTTATTCTGGTTTTTTTTTTATTCACCTAAAGCTACGACTGTTTCGCATAAAATTAGGATTTTATCGTTTTTTCATGTACCATCATTTCAAAATGTAATCTCCTGAAACTTGTTTCCTTCATAGAATGAAGGCTTTTTCTGACTTAAGTATTTTAGGATTGTTTGACTTGATTTTCAAGTTGATAATATTGCATTCCCGTATATTAGAGATCGACCGCATAAGTAGAACATTGCACATATGAAGAAAAGTGGTGAGTGTGCTCTACCTTTAACAAGGTGCTGAGTTCTTTCTTCTGCTGATCCAGACGAGTGCTGGCGTGTTTCCATCGCTCCTGGATGTCGGTGAGCTCAGTCTGCAGGGCCATCTCAGCCTCAGCATCTGCTGACAGGAGCAGCTGTCTGGCAGCCTCCACAGTCAGAATGAAGCTGCCTTGCTGGCGCTGGAGCACCTTCTCCTTCAGCTGGACATCGGATAAGTCACTGAGCAAAGTGTGCACCCCCGATGTGCCGACATTGTCCTGTCACCAACCTGGATGGTGTCCAGCATGGAGCGAGCTTGCTGCAAAGGAACAGTGGTGCCGGGCTGAAGGCCTTCTGCAGGCTGGGAGATCTCCAGCAGCCATTTGTGCAGCTTCTCCGCCATTTCCCTGTAGCGCTGCCATTGGCGGATAAGGCCGTCAATGATGCCCCGCCTCTGCTGGGCACGCCGCACCACTCCCTGCCACTGGTTACTCAGCAGAGCCAGCTTCAGGTTGAACTCATTCCTGCACATTTAGGAAAAGAATACAAGCATTAGATCTGCATGGTTAGTATCACACCATTGGAATAGTTGGATGTCTACCTGTCATCCACTTGACCTTGCTCCAACATCCTTTGTCCATCACTGATGATGGAGTGGAGGATCTGCTGGCGACTGAATATCTCAGACTGGAATAACTGGAAGACAAGGAATTATTCAGGAAAAAATAATGGGAGGCAGAGATCTGTCGGAGGTCGGAAAGGCCTCCAACCTCATGGGCCTTCTGCTGCTCCATCAAACTCTGGTAGTTTCCCGAAATTTCCACCGCTAGATTCTGCTCCGTTTGGACCAAGAACTCCATCCACGTCTCACACTTCTCCAAGAAGGTCTGCTGCTGAAGCAGGAAGGACTGCAGTTTGCTGTAGGAAAAAAAGATCAACTTAAGGCTTCCCTGTTGGGCAGAAGTTCTAACATGAGAAAAATCTCACTTGATTCCTTAAGATACAACCATCAGACGACTTTTTGGTGTGAAACGGTTTATTTACGTCACAAAGGCTTTGTAAAAGTATATTTTAGAAGCTTTTGGAGAAAAAAAACAACAGAATATATAAGAACTTCCATATTCATTCCAGGAGACAACATTTTGCTTTGGAATATTTGAGTAACAGCATCCAAAATGACACAAAATCTGGGTACAAGTATATTTTGCAAGCTTCTGGCAAAATCTTAGCTGGCAAAAATAGCAGAATATAAAAATGACCAACAGTTCAGGCCAGAGTACCAAAGGGTGAGTGTGAAGGCAGCCTAACAAGACAATCATGTGGCACTTCTCAGGTTGAACATATTCTCTCATACCTGAATCTCTCTGTGGTCTGCACCGACGCCATCGACCAGTTCCTGTTGAGGTTCTGCATGCGTTTGATCTCAAAATCATTGAGGGGGAGCCGGTAGCCGAGCTCGTTGAGGCGCTCCAATTCCGGGGCCATGCTGCTGAATTTCATCATGAGTCGCTGTTGAAAGACACCGGAGTTAGGTGAGGTTGCTCCATCCTGGACAGTCCACACAGACAACCTAAACAGTTCCGAACTTTCAGCTCCTGCATGCGTTGCTGGATGAGGGTCGGGTCGGTGGAGTCGTTGGGGTCTTGCCCCTTCAGGACTTGCTCGGCTTCAAGCACCCAGCCCGTGAGGGAGTCCAGCTGGTGGTTGAAGGTTTCATAGTTGTGTACGCCTGTCTGCAGAGGAGACGTCGCAGATGTCAACAAGTCTTTGTTTCACTGGAACTTCAATCATTCAAGGTTCTTCACCAGCTTTGTCATATCACTTATTAATTTTCACCCAAAACCTTAAAAAAGTTGAGGAAAAACCCGCCGCTTCTTTAAGACAGTGCATGATACGCTGCTATGCCGTGCTGCACACAAACTCTCATAGGGGTACTTTGATGATGATGGATTAGTCATAATAGTGCAGGTAATGCTGCTTGCCGCTATTCCTCGCAAAGCACAAATCCTCATAGATAGTGCATGATATGCTGCTATGCCTCGCTGGGTAAAAATACTGATGCTGGAAAAGTCATCTGAACTATTATACAGCTATTATACCACTAGCTGAGCATAAACACACGTATGAGTGCTTTGATGCTGCTTCAAGGGACTGTTTAGTATGCTGCTGAGCACAGGTACTCATAAGTGTACTTTGATGGCATTAAAATAGTCACAACAGTGCATGATGTGCAGCAACGCGTCCAGAACCTGTCTCTAGATGAAGAAAAAATTGGTGAATACCATGAAAGCATTCCACAAGAATGCCTTTCCTTTATTTGCAAACATTGTCCACCTGTAGCGTGAGGAGTTGTCTTGTCAGCGCTTGCTCCACAGCCGCCAGCCGCTGGGAAAGCGCCAAATGATCCGACTGAATGGTGGATGCCGCTGAGGTATCCACTTGCTGCTTCAGCTGCTCTCCCACTTCTTGGAGAACCTGCAAGGAGACCTGCGCCCGTGCATGGCAACGGAGAACCTCCTGGATGAAAGCAGAGAGCAGCTTGTTTAACCAGCGCCTCAAAAAATAGTCGCCGGGGTTTAAATTGCACGTTTGACTAACGCCGCAGTCTTGGATCCAGTCGGACACTTGCTCATCAGTGACAACCTTGTCGCACGCCGTCTTGAGGAGCTGGTGGGCTTTCTCCTCCAGGAGCTGGACACTGTGGCACCTCTGCTGGTGCAGCTCCTTGTAGTGCTGCCACAGCTGGAGGAGAGCTTTGCTGCTCCTCAGACGCTCCGCTATCTCCTCCAGGAGGCCTGCCCACCTAGTCATGCATAACAACCAATGTGATCAAAATCACTTTCTTGCTCCACTTTTAAGAGAAGAGGACCTCTAATGCTCGCTTCTGAAGTTGTACTGTGAAGATAATCCTCATGGACATGTACAGCCTCTAACCCATCCCTAGCTAAAGGAGCCCCCTACGCTCACCACTTCAAAGACAGCTTTCTAAAAAAACAAAAAAGGTCGTGGAACTGTCGACCAGCTCTATACTCTTTGCAGGGTCCTTGAGGGTGCATGGGAGTTTGCCCAACCAGTCTACATGTGTTTTGTGGACTTGGAGAAGGCATTCGACCGTGTTCCTCGGGGAATACTGTGGGGAGTGCTCCGGGAAAATGGGGTTTCGGATCACCTAATTCAGACGGTTCGTTCCCTGTATGACCGGTGTCAGAGTTTGGTCCGCATTGCTGGAAATAAGTCGGACCCGTTTCCAGTGAGGGTTGGACTCCGCCAGGGCTGCACTTTGTCACCGATTCTGTTCACTTCTTTTATGGACAGAATTTCTAGGCGCAGCCAGGGCGTTGAGGGGTTCTGGTTTCGTGGCAGCAGGATTGGGGTCTCAGCTTTTTGCGGATGATGTGGTCCTGTTGGCTTCATCAAGCCGTGACCTTCAACTCTCACTGGATCGGTTCGCAGCTGAGTGTGAAGCGGCTGGGATGAGAATCAGCACCTCCAAGTCCGAGCCCATGGTCCTCGCCTGGAAAAGGTTGGACTGCCATCTCTGGGTCGGGGATGACATCCTGCCCCAAGTGGAGGAGGTTAAGTACCTCAGGGTCTTGTTCACGAGTGAGGGAAGGATGGAACGCGAGATGGACAGGCGGATTGGTGCGGAGTCTGCAGTGATGCGGACTCTGCATTGGACCGTTGTGGTGAAGAGGGAGCTGAGCCGCAAGGCAAAGCTCTGAATTTACCATTCGATCTATGTTCCTACCCTCACCTATGATCATGAGCTTTGGGTAGTGACCCAAAAGGACCAGGGTGACCGGGCTCTCCCTTAGAGATAGGGTGAGGATCACGGTCTTCCGGCAAAGACTCAGCGCTGCTCCTCCACATTGAGAGGAGCCAGATGAGGTGGCTCGGGCATCTGGTTAGGATGCCTCCCGGACGCCTACCTGGGAAGTGTACAGGGCGCGTCCAACCGGTAGGAGGCCTCGGGAAAAACCCAGGACACGTTGGAGAGACTATGTCTCTCAGCTGACCTAGGAACGCCTCGGCATGCGCCGGGAAGAGCTGGACGAAGTGTCTGGAATATTGTGCCGGTCCCAAGCCCGCATAAATACAGAGGGTTGTTTTAGGAAGGGCATCCGACGTAAAACCAGAACATGTGAAAGCCTAACCAGAACATGTGAAACAAACATATGACTTCCATACCAGATCGGGCGTGGCCCGGGTTAACAACACCCGTCACCGGTGCTGTTCACCAACAGGGTGCCGGTGGAAACTGAATTACTGTTGGCCGAAGAAGGAGAGGAGGAAGGTGTGTCCGTAGGAGGAGAGAGAAGAGGAATGCTAAGAGTCTAGAACTAAGATTTGGGACTTTGAATGTTGGGACTATGACAGGAAAAGGTAGAAAATTAGTTGACATGATGCAGAGGAGGAAGGTAGACATATTGTGAGTCCAGGAGACCAGGTGGAACGATAGCAAGGCTAGAAGCTTAGGAGCAGGGTTCAAGCTGTTCTATCATGGTGTAGATAGGAAGAGAAATGGAGTAGGGGTGATTTTGAAGGAGGAGTTTTCTAGCAATGTCCTGGAGGTAAAAAGAGTCTCAGACAGAGTGATGACCCTGAAGCTAGAAATCAAAGGTGTGATGTTCATGGTTGTTAGTGGGTATGCTCCATAGGTAGGATGTGAGATGGAGTAGAAAGAGAAATTCTGGTCAGACCTGGATGAAGTGATGCAGAACATCCCTGGAAGTGAGAGAGTTGTCATTAGTGCGGACTTCAATGTGCATGTTGGTGCAGGAAACAGAGATGATGAGGAGGTGATGGGCAAGTTTGGTATCCAAGAGAGGAACGCAGAAGGACAGATGGTGGTCGACTTTGCAAAAAGGATGGAAATGGCTGTAGTGAATACTTTCTTCCAGAACAGACAGGTACATAGGGTGACCTATAAGAGTGGAGGTAGGAGAACACAGGTAGACTACATCTCGTGTAGAAGCTGTGGTGGTGTATAGGATGACTATAGTGGTGAGGAAGATGAAGAGGGTAAAGGCAGAGCAGAGGACGAAATGGTGGAAGCTGAAAAAGGAGGAGTGTTGCGTGACTTTTAGGAAGGAGTTGAAACAGGCTTTGGGTGGCCCGTGAAGTCCTTCCAGATGACTGGACAACTACAGCTACTGTGATCAGGGAGACAGGTAGAAGAGTACCTGGTGTGTGATCTGGAAGGAAAGTAGATAAGGAGACCTGGTGGGGGAATGAGGAGGTGCAGGAGTGTATACAGAGTAAGAGGTTAGCTAAGAAGAAGTGGGACATTGAGAGGACTGAAGAGAGCAGACAGGAGTACAGAGAGATGCAGCGTAAGGTGAAAGTAAAGGTGGCAAAGGCCAAACAAGGGGCTTATGATGACTTGTATGCTAGGTTGGACAGCAAGGAGGGAGAGAAAGATCTATACAGGTTGGCAAGGCAGAGGGACAGAGATGGGAAGGACGTGCAGCAGGTTAGGGTGATGAAGGATAGGGATGGAAGGGTATTGACAGGTGCCAGTAGTGTCATGGGAAGATGGAAAGAGTACTTTGAAGAGTTGATGAATGAGGAAAATGAGAGAGAACAAAGAGTAGAAGAGGTGACTGTTGTGGACCAGGAAGTAGCAAAGATTAGTAAGGAAGAAGTGAGGAGGGCATTGAAGAGGATGAAGAATGGAAAGGCACTCGGTCCTGATGATATACCTGTGGAGGTATGGAAGTGTCTAGGAGAGGTGGCAATAGAGTTCCTGACCGGGTTGTTTAACAAGATCTTAGATAATGAGAAGATGCCTAAGGAATGGAGGAGAAGTGTGCTGGTGCCCATTTTTAAGAACAAGGGAGATGTGCAGAGTTGTGGCAACTACAGAGGAATAAAGCTGATGAGCCATACAATGAAGTTATGGGAAAGAGTAGTTGAAGCTAGACTAAGGGCAAACGTGAGCATTTGTGAGCAGCAGTACGGTTTTATGCCAAAAAAGAGTACAACAGATGCAGTATTTGCTTTGAGGATGTTGATTGAGAAGTACAGGGAAGGTCAGAGGGAGCTGCATTGTGTTTTTGTAGATCTGGAGAAAGCTTATGACAGGGTGCCCAGAGAGGAACTGTGGTATTGTATGAGGAAGTCTGGAGTGGCAGAGAAGTATGTTAGAGCGGTGCAGGACATGTACGAGGACTGTAAGACGGTAGTGAGGTGTGCTGCAGGTGTGACAGAGGAGTTCCGAGTGAAGGTGGGACTCCATCAGGGATCAGCTCTGAGCCCCTTCTTGTTTGCTATGGTGATGGACAGGCTGACGGACGAGGTTAGACAGGAATCTCCATGGACTATGATGTTTGCAGATGACATTGTGATATGTAGTGAGAGCAGGGAACAGGTGGAGGAGAAGCTTGAGGGGTGGAGGTTTGCCCAGGAAAGGAGAGGAATGAAGGTTAGCCGCAGCAAGACGGAGTACATGTGTGTAAATGAGAGGGACCAAGTGGAAGAGTGAGGTTACAGGGAGAAGAGATAAAGAAAGTGGAGGATTTTAAGTACTTAGGGTCAACAGTCCAGAGCAATGGAGAGTGTGGAAAAGACGTGAAGAAGCGTGTGCAGGCAGGCTGGAATGGGTGGCAGAGATGAAGATGCTGACGTTCTCTTTGGGTGTGACCAGGATGGACAGGATCAGAAATGAGCACATAAGAGGGACAGCACATGTTGGAGGTTTTGGAGATAAAGCCAGAGAGGCCAGACTGAGATGGTTCGGACATGTCCAGAGGAGAGATAGTGAATATGTTGGTAGAAGGATGCTGAGTTTTGAATTGCCAGGCAGGAGGCCTAGAGGAAGAGCAAAGAGGAGGTTTATGGATATAGTGAAAGAGGACATGAAGGTGGTTGGCGCAAGAGAAGAGGATACAGAAGACAGAGTTAGATGGAGGCAATTGATTCGCTGTGGCGACCCCTGAAGGGATAAGCCCAAAGGAAAAGAAGAAGAAATATATATATACTGTATATACTGCTCAAAAAAGGCATTACTGAGCTCCTGGACAGTCTGAGGAGCAACCTGGCAGCACCGGATGGACCTAAACATAATGTCCCAGAGGTGTTCTATTAGGTTTAGGTCAGGTGAACGTGGGGGCCAGTCAATGGTATCAATTCCTTCATCCTCCAGGAACTGCATGCATACTCTAGCCGCATGAGGTCGGGTATTGTCGTGGACCAGGAGGAACCCATGTCCCACTGCAACAGCGTAGGTTCTGGCAATGGGTCCAAGGATTTCATCCCAATACCTAATAGCAGTCAGGGTGCCATTATCTAACCTGTAGAGTTCTGTGAATCCTTCCAGGGACAGGCCTCCCCAGACCATCACCGACCCACCACCAAACCGGTCATGCTGAATGATGTTGCAGGCAGAATAACGTTCTCCCTGGCATCTCCAGAACCTTTCACATCTGTCACATGTGCTCAGGTTGAACCTGCTCGCATCGGGGAAGAGCGCAGGGCGGCAGTGGCGTAGTTCTGGTGGTCTATGGCACATACCAATCGAGCTCTACAGTGCTGGGCAGTGAGCACAGGGCCCACTACAGGACCTCGGGCCCTCAGGCCACCCTCATGGAGCCTGTTTCTGATTGTTTGGTCAGAAACATTCACACCAGTGGCCTGCTGGAGGTCATTTTGTAGGGCTGTGGTAGTGCTCATCCTGTTCCTCCTTGCACAAAGGAGCAGATACGGATCCTGCTGAGGGTTTAAGGACCTTCTACGGCCATGCCCAGCTCTCCTGGAGTAACTACCTGTCTCCTGGAATCTCCTCCATGCTCCCACAGCAAACCTTCTTGCAACGGTACGTATTGATGTGCCATCCTGGAGGAGTTGGACTACTCGTGCAACCTCTGGAGCGTCCAGGTAGCGCACCATGCTATCAACAGAGATGTTGATCCAAGCCAAATGAAAAACTACAGCATTAGAAAGTCCGTCAGTAAAAAATCAGCCAAAAGATATGAGGAGTCGGTGGCCTCGACTCGGAAAAGCCTGATCTCAGTGGTATTTGACACTACAGTAGAGAAGCTAAGTTTTGTAGAACTTCGCAAAACAGCAAAATGTTTGCATCTTCCAAGCTCGCTAAACTGAAGACTTGTTATGTGGTGGTAGTTCAAGCCCTGACATCTTCGAGGCAACAATATACTTAATATAATATATATTTAATATATTGTATTTAATTACCAGGATATATAGTATTAAATTACTAGGATATATATAGTATTTAATTACCAGGATATATAGTATTAAATTACTAGGATATATATAGTATTTAATTACTAGGATATATAGTATTTAATTACTAGGATGTATAGTATTTAATTACTAGGATGTATAGTATTTAATTACTAGGATATATAGTATTTAATTACTAGGATGTATAGTATTTAATTACTAGGATGTATAGTATTTAATTACTAGGATGTATAGTATTTAATTACTAGGATGTATAGTATTTAATTACTAGGATATATAGTATTTACTTACTAGGATATATAGTATTTAATTACTAGGATATATAGTATTTAATTACTAGGATATATAGTATTTAATTACTAGGATATATAGTATTTAATTACTAGGATATATAGTATTTAATTACTAGGATATATAGTATTTAATTACTAGGATATATAGTATTTAATTACTAGGATATATAGTATTTAATTACTAGGATATATAGTATTTAATTACTAGGATATATAGTATTTAATTACTAGGATATATAGTATTTAATTACTAGGATATATAGTATTTAATTACTAGGATATATAGTATTTAATTACTAGGATATATAGTATTTAATTACTAGGATATATAGTATTTAATTACTAGGATATATAGTATTTAATTACTAGGATATATAGTATTTAATTACTAGGATATATAGTATTTAATTACTAGGATATATAGTATTTAATTACTAGGATATATAGTATTTAATTACTAGGATATATAGTATTTAATTACTAGGATATATAGTATTTAATTACTAGGATATATAGTATTTAATTACTAGGATATATAGTATTTAATTACTAGGATATATAGTATTTAATTACTAGGATATATAGTATTTAATTACTAGGATATATAGTATTTAATTACTAGGATATATAGTATTTAATTACTAGGATATATAGTATTTAATTACTAGGATATATAGTATTTAATTACTAGGATATATAGTATTTAATTACTAGGATATATAGTATTTAATTACTAGGATATATAGTATTTAATTACTAGGATATATAGTATTTAATTACTAGGATATATAGTATTTAATTACTAGGATATAT
Organism: Oostethus manadensis; assembly: GCA_024372805.1. Lineage (NCBI taxonomy): Eukaryota > Metazoa > Chordata > Actinopteri > Syngnathiformes > Syngnathidae > Oostethus > Oostethus manadensis. Next base: position 723,951 of record QODF01000176.1, read on the forward strand.
AGTATTTAATTACTAGGATATATAGTATTTAATTACTAGGATATATAGTATTTAATTACTAGGATATATAGTATTTAATTACTAGGATATATAGTATTTAATTACTAGGATATATAGTATTTAATTACTAGGATATATAGTATTTAATTACTAGGATATATAGTATTTAATTACTAGGATATATAGTATTTAATTACTAGGATATATAGTATTTAATTACTAGGATATATAGAATTTACTTACTAGGATATATAGTATTTAATTACTAGGATATATAGTATTTACTTACTAGGATATATAGAATTTAATTACTAGGATATATAGAATTTAATTACTAGGATATATAGTATTTACTTACTAGGATATATAGTATTTACTTACTAGTATATATAGTATTTATTTACTAGGATATATAGAATTTACTTACTAGTATATATAGTATTTATTTACTAGGATATATAGTATTAAATTACTAGGATATATAGTACTTACTTACTAGTATATATAGTATTTATTTACTAGGATATATGGAATTTACTTACTAGGATATATTATTATTACTTATATTATTAATATTATTATTATTATTACAGTAGGCCTATGTCAAAAGTAGAAGATATCGTACACAAGATCGCTTGTCTAAGGCAAACGCAGCTCATTAGCTTGAAAGACAAATTCTTGACAAGTATCAGATTGAAAAGTAGCACAACATGGGACCTTCCCGTAGTGAACATCGCAACAGGAGTCAACACCTTGCATTGGCATCCTTGAGGGCGTGACTGAGGGACTCCGATACCGACGGGTGACACTCTTTCAGCAGCTGCTGAGTCACGGCACCAAACCTCCTCAGGCTGCTCTCCTGCTTCTCCAGCTCCTCTTGCAAGACCTGCAGGGACGACGCACGGATGACGGTACCCCACAATCGCGTCACAACGGAAGATGGCGCTGCCCCTTCTTAAGGTCACAAACCCCCAAAAGTAGCAAGCTTGGACATACCAGCAGATTTTGCTTCTGCTGCTGAACAGCCTCCAATGAGCCGGTGAGAAGGCGAAAGCGAGACACGGAGTACCTTCCCTCCATGATGTAGCCATTAATCTCCTCCGAGGCTCCTTTATAAACACTCCATTGGTCCACCACCGACGTCAGGCTGATCTTCATCTGACCGATCTGTGGGTATACGTCATTTAGTGTGAGCTAGAGAATAAACCGGGGGCGCTCAAAGTGCAGTCAAACCAGTCGCCTGGGATGGGCTCCAGCATACCTGCGACCCAGACGAGGATAAGCGACATGGGAAATGAAGTTGTAATTTTTGGAAAATTTGGTTGTGGAAACGGTTATAATATTAGGAAAAGAAAGTCCATCCATCCATCCATTTTCCACCGTTTATCCGGGTCCGGGTCGCGGGGGCAGCAGCTTCATTAGGGACTTCCCGGTCAGACTTCCCCAGCGACCTCTTCCTGCTCCATCGGGAGGACACCAAGGCGTTCCCAGGCCAGCTGTGAGACATAGTCCCTCCAGCGTGTCCTAGGTCTTCCCGGGGGCCTTCTCCCGACCGGGCATGCCCGAAACACCTCACCAGGGAGGCGCCCGGGAGGCATCCGGACTAGATGCCCGAGCCACCTCAACTGGCTCCTCTCGATGTGAAGGAGCAGCGGCTCTACTCTGAGCTCCTCCCGGATGGCCGAGCTCCTCACCCTATCTCTTAGGGTGAGTCCAGCCACCCTACGAAGGAAACTCATTTCCGCCGCTTGTTTCCGCGATCTCCTTCTTTCGGTCATGACCCATAACTCATGACCATAGGTGAGGGTGGGAACGTAGATCCATCGGTAAACAGAGAGCTTTGCCTTCCAGCAAGAGAGAGCTGAGCCGGAAGACAAAGTTCTCTGTTTACCGATCGATCTACGTTCCCAAGTCTGGACTTCCCTACTGAGACTGCTGCCCCCGCGACCCGGACCCGGATAAGCCATATTTTGAGAAGAAAATTCACAAGACAAAAGTTGAAATAGTTGGAAAAAAAGGAAAAAATAGAATAAAGAAGAATAAAGTCAAAAAATTAAGAGAAAAAAGCTGGAAGAATGAAAAACCTAAGTGTGCTTACAAGGTGGTTCAGATTGGCCCAGGTGTGATTGACACCCTGCAGCGTCTCCATGACGATAGCACAAGCCTCATCGGTTTTGTTCTGAACCAGAGCACAGCCCTGCTCCTCCACTCGCTCCAGTTCCTTCTCTTTGTCTTTCATCTGCTCCTCGATCTCCTGGAAGATGGATGTGGAGTTTTAAGAAGAGTTTTGTGGGTGACCACAACAGGCTCAAGCGGCGGCTACCTGGCAAGCCTTAAGAGCATTCTGGACGGACGTCAAGTCCTCTATCCGGTGCTTCCTCTGCAGCCGCTCCTCTTGGGTTCCCATCCAGGTCTTCAGGGCTTGAACGTTGCTGTCGTACTCCAACCATATCTGCAGCAGGCCTTCCAGAAACTGGATCTGCAAGTGCAAATCAAACGTTTCACTTTTCTGTTTTTGTCCCAATGGAGGATTTTTTTTCCCGGTCCTCACCCGCTCATTGATGCGGCCTTGCAGGACCTGCCAGCGTCGGTTCATGACCCCGAGGCGCTCCGCAAAGTCCGTCTTATCGCTGCGTTTGCTCTCCACATCGTGGCCGCTGAGGTGCAGCACAGACTGGTTGACAAAGTCCACCGTCAGCTGCTTGCAGGTTAGATCCACTCTGAAGCCCTGAGGACAGAATTTGGGGTTACCACTTCTGCCAGGATGGTCCATGACATGTGCTCCACTAGCAACCTTGTATTTCTGCAAGTAGTCCTGAATCACATGCCATCCCACTGCACTCTTCAGATTCTCCTCATCCTCTTCCATGACGTTCTCCACCAGCGATATCCAGTTAAAGAGCTCCGAGATGGCGTGGCAGGAGGCCAGCTTCTCCATTTGGATCTGAGGAACACACAGAAGTCCCTCGACTGGACGGGGTTTTTAAAAAGACAAACGCTACCGGACCATACGGTACCTGATGTAGCTTCTCCTGCACCACCGGGATGCGCGTGAACAGCTCGCTCCACTGGTTATCCATGCGAGCCAGGTCGGACCTCAGAGACACCGTGTCCGCCTTCTTCAGTCGCAGAAGCTGGTTACCCTCTGACACCACAGAGCTCTTCAGGCAGGTTTTGCTCTCGGCTTCCTTGGAAAACTCCTGCGACAGAGAGGAATCAGTAGCTTCCTTCCGTCCTTCCCTGTGGATGTGGTACCACCTCTGACCCTCCGCTAGCTGGATGAGCCCGACCCATGCATAGACCCACCACTTTGTTAAAAAGGCAGGCTTTGCTACGCATCTTAAAACACACCCTGGGGCTGGGAACCTAGCGTGATGTTAAATGTGAGTGTGATGTTAGCACTTTAGCATCACATGCTGTAGCTATGCTACATTTGGCTATGGAGATTTGTATGCTACTTTTGAAGAACGAGGTTGCAACTAATTAATTAATAATGAATTATCATCTAATCTAGCATCATCTTCCGAGCCTATCAGCTCAAAACATTTGATGTATGTTTAGATTTCACATGATGTAGCTTGAGGCGATCTTGTGCGACTTTTCAGGCGTATTTCATGGCCTAAAGCAGGCTTCACTACACATCTTAACGTAAAGCTCTGCCAAATATCAGTCTGTCATCAACGCTACGGTTTGCGTCAAAACATTTTGCAAAAATACTGCCTTGGTTTTCGTCCAATATTGCGCGTAAAACTAGTCCATTTTCCCCGTACGTTTAAAAGACGACACAACGTGATTATCTGCCTCCTCACCAGAAAAGCAGAAAGGTGGTCTCGGATGGTTTCCAGCTCCTGTGGAACCAAGACCGCCTGCGTGTTCCAGAATTCCAGACGCTCCAGAGCAGACTGCAGCCATTGGCTCAGCTCCCCGCACTGCCTCTGATACCTGCACAGAGAAGAAAATCTGCATGAAATTTCTCAGCAGGAGATGCAATTCAGAGGGTTGGATGATGTTCCTGGCCTGGTCCAAAGTTTGAGGATGGCCTCCAGACGCTGCAGCTCCTTGTTGACCTTGCTGGTGTTGTCCAGCCAGTGTTCTCCAAGCATTGCCAATTGATTCTCCAGAGCGGGACAGCACACCAACTGCATGAGGTGTTTGCCTTCGTCCAGGATCTGGTGCAGCCTGTGTTGGTGCTCCATCAGCTTCCCCTTCAGAGCCTTGGGACGTGCCAGAGGAGAATCTACAGTGACGCTGCTGCAGATGCTGGAGCAGTCATTCCATCATGATCATCATACCTGATACAGCGAGATGTGGTCTGTTAGCTTCTCTTCTGTCTCCTCCACCAATGCGACTGCAGGAATGTTTTCCTCCACAGCCTCCAGCTGGCGATCCAAGCTTTGGTAATCCTTTACCAAGCGGCGCCAAGCCTGACAAACAGAAGGAAAACGCAAACGTCCAGAACTATACAGTAAGTCCCATCCGATGGGTTGGGTCTTGTCTCACCTCCAGGATGCCCTCCAGCTCCACACCTTTACTGTGAGCCTGCTTGAGGACTCCCTGGGCTTGTTTGAGTGTCTCCTCCAAGACTTGCCTCTCTTCGGGAAGCATCAAGCTGCTAATTTTCCTGTAGTAGGTCTCGGTTAAAATCATATGCGACTCCAGACCCTGGAAGAACTCCTACAAGACACAAGTGCACATGAGCAGGACTACTCACTCAACACGCCACGGATGAAAGACCAGAAGACCTTATGTTTGTCCAGATGGTTTTGGACTTCCTCCGCCGAGCTGGCAATGATCCTCTGAGGGGCAGCCATCTTGGCCCTGGCAGTGTCCAACAGGTCGGTGAGGTCCTGCAGGGCGCGCTCATACTGCTGCTTGAGAGCCATGTTCTGGTTCAGCCCGCTGCGATGGGACACCACGGTCATCACCAGCTCCTCGTAGGCATCCTGAGGGAGGTTTACAGAATGCCAACATTCAAACAGAATTAGACACGCAACTCAGTCTCTGTCTCACCTGAACTTTCACCATTTTGTCTGCTGATATCTGATCGGCTTGCAGCGCAGCTCCTCTGCTTTTCATCTCCGTGACCTTCTCCTCAAATTCTTTCAGGCTGTCCTCGGTGCTGGAGATGACCTGAGAGAAAGACAGGACTGATCCATACAGCTCCTGATCTGTGGGAATGAGTGCACAAGTGCTTGGCTGGTCCTGAATCTTATGTATCAAAAATAGAAATAATACCAATGAAGCTAAGATTTTTAAATTCAAGGGTTTTTTGGCAACACACAGTAGACTCAGTAATTCATTGAAATGATCTTGGGATGCAGTTGGGCACGCAAACTAAACGATACTTTTTTTTTACCGAACCCTTTCTAATACGCTTCTGACTTGGAGACTATGTGTCTGTAAGTAATGTGCAAA